>JAUUDY010503825.1:0-10608 GCA_032361765.1 Panulirus inflatus | reverse complement strand
ATATGAACAAGGTACGTGTATGTTGAGGGAGGAGGCGAGCTGCAGATAAGTCTCGTGCTGAAGAAGTTTGTTTTAAGCAACTTTAATCCTGTGATTTGTAAGAGGCAGGGTTCACTCCCTCACACGGGTTAGTGAGGAAAATCTCTTAATGGAAGTCGGCTCTCAGGATTATATTTACATATTACTGTTGAATGACGAGGGAGGACCTGGCTCCCTACCATTGATTATATATCGGGAAGCGTATTTCTCTGGCAGTGTTTACTTCGAGTGAGAAGTTCGTGCACGTATGGAAATGATTTCCTCGAAAGGTTAGTCGCGTTGTAGGTTTTCCTTGGAGTTCTGAGAATTTCCCGTGATTTACTAAGCAAATTGAAGTGGAGACGCTCATTTAGAGGGAATCGGTTGGTGCACCTCGAGTCGTACGGGGTGAGGCTGGCAGGCGGGGTGTGCTGGCCACACCCCACACAGATCTCCAGGATGTTGGTTGACTCTTAAGTCAGCTGTAGACTCCCTTGGCCCCGCTGGCACACTGGAGGAGTGTCAGCAACAGCCGTGGCGTGGATGAGACAAGCGCTGCCCAAGGCTGGAAGTTTGTATCTAATACGCAAGTGTTGTTGTCACGTGCCGATTGACATCGTGGATAATATTCCTTCACTCTGATAATGGTGAAATATTATTATGAGCAGCTTGTCAAATGTCCTTTTTGATGGTGTGTATGTGAGGCGGGTTTGGTTAAGTCTACATTAGAGAGAGTTGACGGTCCGTGTTGCGTGGTACCAGATACACTTAATCCCACCCGCACATATATCGTGTCTTCCCTGTCACCCTTCACTCGGTAGAGCTAGGAAACAGACGAAGAACGACTAACCCGCTCATATATGCATATATATACATAAACGCACATACACGTACATATACATACGTATACATATCAACATATACACATATGCATACACATACAAGGACATATACATATAGTACATCTTCATACTTGCTTGCCTTCATCCATTCTCGGCGCCACCCCGCCCCATAAGAAACAGCATCGCCACCCCCTGCGTCAGCAAGGTAGCTCCAGGAAAACACAGAAAAGGCCTCATTCGTTCACACTCAGTCTCTAGCTGTCAAGTGTGATTCACCGAAACCACAGCTCCCTGTCCACATCCAGGCCCCACAGACCTTCCCATTGTTTACCCCAGACGTTTCACATGCCCTGGTTCAGCCCATTGACAGCACGTCGACCCCAGTATACCACATCATTCCAATTCACTCTGTTCCTTGCATGCCTCTCACCCTCCTGTATGTTCAGGCTCCAATTGCCCAAAATCTTTTCACTCCATCCTTCCACCTCCAATTTGGCTTCTGTTTCTCCTTGTTCCCTTCATCTCTGACACATATATCCTCTTTGTCAACTTTTCCTCACTCATTCTCTTCATATGTCCAAACCATTTCAAGACACCTCTTCTGCTCTCTCAACCACACTCTTTTTATTTCCACATCCCTCTCTTACCCTTCATTACTTACTCGATCAAAGCACCTCACACCACATACTGTCCTCAGACATTTCATTTCCAACACAGCCACCCTCCTCCGTACAACCCTATATATAGCCCATGCCTCACAACTACATATCATTCAAACCACAAGGGTCACTTTTTTAGTTTCTTTGATGCTAAGTATTTTCCATGAGATCATGATGAACTCAAAAACAACGGGCCAACATTCATGCACATATAATGGTGGTAGTAGGTGTAGTGTGAAGAAAATATTTTTCTTGCAATGAAAGAGACCCCTTTAGGCTACTAATGGGAAATTAAGTTAGCTGATATGTAAACAGAGCCATGAACAGTCATAGAACACTTAACAACATTCTAACTCTAGTTTTTTCTGCAGAGTGCTATGTGTTAGCCCTGCCTTTTGGCAAAATGGTAGGAGCAATAGATAAAAGTAGTTGGTAGGACAATCAAAAAGGTGTATTAGGTAGGAACATCAGCTGGGAGCATTAGGTAGAAGTAATAGGCTTAAACATTAGGTAGACAAATTAGATACTAGGTAGGAGCCTCTGAAAACACTGCACTAGAGTTGCTGTCTGCCAGTGGCCTGTTAAAGGTGAGGCACTAAAGGCTAAGAAGCAGGACTCAAGTTTTTTAGTTATGGAGACTCTGTTGCCGTGGCTACCCCTTTAAGGGAGTTCCACTTGTAACAGGCACAAGAGATATAAAGAGATATGAAATATATCTCTAACAAAAAATGCAGAGGTGAATTCCCATTTGGTGTGTAGCTGTAGCAAGAGGAAATCTGGATTTCTTTTTTTGTTCCAAGATGATTACTCATAAAACACACGCATGAAATTGCAGATAATGTTTTAGTTTGCGTAAAACTGATGATTAGCAAAATCTGAGAAATACTCAGCACTATGAATGTGAGACCGTTAATCACATCATTAGTCCAAGATACATCTTACTCGAGAAAAAGGCTATTGCTGTACTTTACCAGCCAATATCTAGAACCTTTTTCTTGACTTGTCACGAGGAATCCTACACTGTACTGCGAAATTGCTGTCACTAACTCTTGAGTTTTTCTTTGCCTTACATGCTATTAACCCTCTGGGATTGATTCCACATCATCAAATGGCAGATCTTTAGTTGCCGTTGCATTAAGTCAAAAGCAATCTCAGATACTGCACACAAACAGCTTTTTCTATCTCAATATATGCTAACCACTTTAATGAGCTCACTCTTAAAGCCAAATTTCATGCCATGTCTAGACATGTCCTGTGGTAAAACTTTTATCCCACTGTATTACCAAGCTCTCCAAATGCATAAATGCAACTAGAAACAGCAGGAATAATTTGAACACAGTGAAAAAATTTTATATGTAAATGAAGCTTGAGAAGTTCCAAAGCCAGGAACAAAGGTAGTTACAGATGAGGTTCATGAGCTATTGGCAGCAAAATTCATAATCTTGATTAGCAGACAGTAATTCCACATGTTTACCATTCCATTTGTTGGTTGTGCAAGGGTTCTTACTAAACAAGCTATCTTTCAATCTTTTAATTATGTCATATACACAAATCTAACTGGCCTTTTTTTTTTCTACATGGCACAGGCAAAAGATGCTCCAGTCATATCCATCTTAGGTGAAAGCAAAAGAAGGTAAGGAAAATAATTGAGAAAGTAGTGCTTGTTTTCGTAACTCTTAAAGGTAGGGTAGATATAGGAAGTGAGGAAGATAAGAAAATTCCATATCTTATATTTTCAAGGGAAGGGGGCATCAAACGTCAGTTCTTGCATGACTGATCACATGAGCTATGGTAGGCAGCAGCCAGACATAATTCATGGGTCCTGGCCCAAGTGGCGGTAACACACAAACAGCTCTCAAGAGCAGTGGCCAAAATCATAAATGCACAATAAAGGAAGTGCAGCACTATCACAGCAGACAGAAGGGGTGAATGAAGAAAGGTGATATCCAGAGAAATTAATAAAGCAGAAGTCTTTTGATTCCACTCAGGCTAAGAAAGAAGTCAAGGAAGTCACCTGAAATATGAGAGTAGTACAGAACAAAGAGGCGAATCATTTCAGTGCCTGGAAGAGCGTGCATGAGTTACCCTGCTGGACAGTGGGAGATCACATATTGGATACAGACAGATTACTGAACAAATGTTAGGCAAATATGAATTCACCACAAATGGAACTGGAATGTATATCTCTTAAACCTTTGTGGCTCAAGCTTGAGAATTATTGGGCAGCTTGGAATAGAATCTTTTATGCTTCTCGATTTGATAATCTTTAAAATGTGCCATCCTGATTTTCTTGGATTTCTGACATGCTTATCTTCAAGAAGCTCTTGTCATTTGTTTCAGTTGCACATCTTATAAATGATTTGTCAAAGAAGCATAGAACAGTCACTTGCGCAACATGATGTTGCAACTGGTAGCATGGACAGTCTGACATAAAAGAATTTTCTTGGCTATATTTCTTTGACAAAAATACAGAACCTGTGTCACGGATTTTTTTCTCTAAGGGGTAAAAAAGCTACGGATAAATTTGCTAGGAAAAAATATTTCTACTGGGAAGACATTCTGCTATGCTTAGAACTTTTCTATAAAATCTACTATAAAAAATTATGCTGAATACATAGTCAATCAACTCTTCCTCTTTTGCTGATGCAATTAACAAGATTTTTTTAGTAAAATAGTAATAAGTACAAGTACAATCAAATACTTAACTATTTTCATATATCATTGGTATTTTCCAAGATAATCTAACAATTTCAATATTAAATTTTTTTATTAAGCTTTTAGATTTTATGATGGTGCTATCAAAAGAAAAGCATTTGAGCTTTCTTTGTTATATATTTCAATAAAAATAAAAGTAAATATAAGAAGGCTATTAAAGGAATGCAATCATTATCAAATTTTTTCCAAAAACCTTATACGTATATTTACATTCATATAAATTAATTCCTTATTAGATTTTGTTTTAATTTGGTGTAATGAACAGCATTTATGTTTTCTTTTAATATTTCACTGAGATCAAGGAAAAAAAGAAATTTAAGTGTTTTTTGAAAAATACCAAAAATGATAATAGAAACTATATCATATTGCGATCAGTTACCGATTCATACCCAGGAAATACGATGCAAAGGAGCAGAAAATATTTTAAAATTGATTTCGCTAAACAGCTTAATTGAGTGTCATAAAGACAACTAAACGATATTTTGACACCAGATTTGTATTCAGCATGAAAAATACTCTCATAATGAGTTTTTAAAGGAAATCTTATTTTCTGAGAAAAATACCTACCATATCTAGGGTATGGCAGGTAGGGCAGGTGCCTTGGGCACCACTTGAAGGGGGTCGCTACTCAACAAGTTTCTTTTTTGAAATATGCTACCCGATTGACATTTTTAACTCTCTAGTTTTGTGTGATAAAAAAGAAACTCGCCTACTTTACAACTATAGTAATATTTTGTTACTATCAGTTGCATTACCGCTTCTACTTCAAAATTTTGATCAAATAAGTCTTGAAGATTTTAAGAGTTTACATAGATTTAAGTTTGACCTAGCTCTTCAACAATTTATAATTACGCTGTATATAGCTATATACATCCACTGTATGTACATTTTTAATCAAGCCAGGGGCGCAATTTCAGTGCTTGCCGTAGGCTCTATTGCCCTAGATACGCCCCTGTTTAGATACACTGCATAAAAAAATTGAACTAAAATATGGGGTTGATTTAGCAAATGCGACGTAATATTCTCTTTAATCATCAAATAAGGTCTATCAACCAGGAGCTAAAAAAAAAGAATAACAAGGCACACCTATCTGTATGTCTCTGATTATCTCTACCTCTCTATATTCATACGACACTCATCTATGAGTTTCTTATCTTTTCCCTTATCACAAACAGTCTCGAAAGGACCCAGTGGTCTATTGCTGTTTTCATTCCCTTGTATATTTTTGTATGATATCGTAACTCGATTCTTTTACAGTCATTCACCCTCATCTCGAGTCTTTCCCTCCTTCGTTTATCTCTGCTCCTTGTTCACCCACAATATATTGTATCAAACCAAACTTATTCACCTTCCCAAGCTTGCCGGCCGCACATCATATCGCAAGTCGTTCTCCCGGCCGCATATATGAAATTCCTGGCCGCATGCGGCCGAAAGAAAACGGGCTGCGGAGCCTTTGCGTTGATTAATGACAAGAAACTTTACGAGCGTCGGAACTTTTGCTAATGTAAAACTTTTACGTGAAACCATCCATTTCCAGCGGTAATTACAGTCTCAAGAAAAATAATTAGACTGATCCTATCAACAGTGATGATAAGAAAGATGACAATTACCTTGAAAAGTAACTGCAGTACTTAACCTCAAGATTATAAATGTCAGACCTCACTGTTATTCACTACACCCACATGCAGACGTCTGTCATCACTGCTGTAGACACCAAATCCTTGCCAAAAAGATGAATGAAATATTCACATAGATGTTACTCACTAATACTCGTGCGATGTATGTTTGTGGTAGATCACCTGATCCTGCAAGTTGCTCACCAATAACGTGTGAATTGTGGTTGTGGTAGACTTCTTGATCCTGCAAGTCGAGGCAACCAAACTTCCCCCAGGAGCGATGTAAGGCTATATCACAAAAGGCTGCTTGTTTACGTTTTTATCTGAATGATTTATTGCACGCAACGTTCTTTTAGGAATTTCCTACACATGAACTAAAGCTTAATGTAAGAAAATAGATTAATAAGTTTTGATTGTTTGACTAAATCTATTGATTAGTAATTAATAATTCGTTATTCATTTACTGGTCAGCTAGCATTAGGGAAAAATATTGGTCTTAGAATCATCCTTAACACCCGATGAAGGCGTAAAAAGATTTATCGGTAGGTGGATATCGTAGCTTGATCTTGACGGCTTTAAGAACCTTGGCAGCTGACATACCTTAAGCCGCCAAGTCAAACATAATCTTTTCTTTAAGATGATTTCAAAAAGGATTTGAAAATTTATTGAAACGTAAATAAAGTCTACGTCAAGTGACTGACGGGGTATGATTTCAAAAGGATTTGAAAATTTAATGAAACGTAAATAAGCTTAACATCCAGTGACTGACGGGATATGGAAGCAGTTATTTGTTGTTGTTTTTTCTTCCTTTAAAATATAACCCGCCGCAGAATTCAACTCGCGAATGAAAGATATATATCTGGAAGAGATGCAAATGAAATTCCAATAAGCCTAGGACACCTAACCTACAATATTCTCTCAACTATATCAAAGTAAAAACCGAGGTCTGTTAAAGGAGTGTTCAGAATTCCGTGTATTTTTCTTCTACAAATTTTCAAGTCTTAGATATATGGTAAAGTATGGTAATGCGGTTGTGGAATATATATGATCTGAAGTATGGTTTAGGGTATGATGGAAAGCAAGGCCGAGGGGCATAGTTGAAGATATGATGAAATTATCGTATAATGTACAGTAGACAGCTCATGGTAGAGACTGTGGCGATTGGAGATCTAGTAGTGTCTGGTTTTATGATATGATGAATAGTATGGTGATGGGTATGAAAGAGGTATGGTATATGTTGCACTTCAGGGCATGATGAGAAGCATGCTGAAGGGTAAAAGACAAGAATGAGTTGGAGAGGATAGTTAAAGACAAGTTAGAGGCATCGGTGCTGTTACAGGAAGGGGAGAAGATATGGTTAAGGGATTGGACTAAGGTCAAGATGAAGCCATGGTGGATAGATGAATAGTCTTGCTCAGGGATATTTACGCCAAGTACCATCAAAGTGACTGCTCGAAATCAGAATCATCAAACTACTTATTCTTAATTGATAGTTAGCTCACGTTACATCACGAGATGTATAATTTATTCTATACAAAGCTGTGGAAAGACATCCGTGGGAAGGAATCGACCAGAGATCACTTTCACTTGTCATGGAGCATTCGATCGTATAATAGTTATCTTTCCTTGATTTTCAACTCTTTAGGTAATCGAAAGTATTGACTGAGGACATTTAACAGTGCATGGGAGGTGGCCACTACGAAATTCAAAGGCGAAGGCCATCCACCTTCTTTTGCTTGCTTTCGGGCCGTTAGGATAATTGTAATATTCGGGGGAGTTTATGCGTCAGTTGACTGCTTTTGCGATGGGGTCTGTAGGACTACGTGTTGTTGTGGCGGACGTGGTGGTGATAAGGGCTGATGGTGATGGTGATGGTGAGTGTCGTGGTGGTGATGGTTGTGGTGATGGTGAGTGTCGTGGTGGTGATGATTGTGGTGATGGTGAGTGTCGTGGTGGTGATGGTGAATGTCGTGGTGTTGGTGATAGTGGTGGTGAGTGTCGTGGTGTTGGTGATAGTGGGGGTGGCGATGTGTTTTCGTAGATAATTTCGCCAACCTATATCTGACAGACAGTTTTACAATACACCAAGTGATTATCGTAATCATTTCATGATCATATTTCCATAGATTATCACAAATACACATAGAAATATCACAGATAAACATAGAAATATTACAGATAAACATATATCAATTATCACCAATATTAATCTTGGAATGAGAGACAAACAGGCAGAACAAATCAGAATGAAAAAAGATACAAAAAGGAGAAAGAAAAAGCATTAAAGAGAGAAGAGTAAGATGTTTCAGTGTTTACACCAGTTTGATGATGGGTGAAGCGTTCCTCGAAAGATGGAAAGAGAGAACAACCAGAGGCCATGATATAATATCATACAAGAAATTTGATAGAAGAAAATAAGAGAAGTATTGTAAAGTATAAGTGTAAAGGATGAATGGAATAAAATGATTAATGAAAGCCTGGGTGTGTACGTCACACAGAAGTTTAAGAAGTTGTGTGATAGTAGACAAAGTCCCTGAGATGGTGGCCCCCATGACTGTAGAACTCCCTCCGTCTGTGCCGTACAAGTAGAGATGGTGCCTCACGGGTACTCCCTCCCCATAGAACACAAACAGATATTAACCAATAGGTAATTAGACACCGGAAAACATACACAGAAATATACAGAGGAAATTGAAAACCATTTGAGTCCACTCCAGTTTCAAACTAGTGTCGATATTAAAGGGGATAACTGGTTATCGAAAGTCACACGAGGGAAAAAATCAAACCCGATCACAAACAGATTAAATAATGCTCTTGCGCCACGACTCAGTGTAACTGTGGCGCTGAGGGAGATTCCGGTATCCTGAGGTGTGTCGTCTGACACTGTGTATAGATTCTACGAATGAACAATCAATGATTTACTTTTTTATTTGACAAAATCATTATAAGAAAAGTATCATCGGGGGAAGCTTAACCATAGCCTAGCTACACTGTTGGGAACTGCCTATGAATTTGATAAGGGACGTTACCAGCCTAGGATCAACATAAGCCATTCTTTAAGTTTTAGTACGGATTTCTTGAAGTATATTTTCAACCGAACCTTTATTGAGATTTACAGCCATACAGCAAAAGAAGAATGCTAAAATCTCAAAGATGATTACATAATAAAAAAATGTTTGACTTTCATCATCCTGAATTGACAATACCTTTAAAACTTCACAAGGTCCAGAAACTGTTTATTCATAGTAACACGAAAAGAATAATAACAAAATACTTTTGAGAGCAGGTGTTACGCTAGTTTGATCGTATCGTCAAACCTGAGTCGAGGATCGTGGTGTGAGAATCCTTAACGTCAAGACGTGATCAGTGGTATGTAGGGAGACCCAAGACAGGCCATGACATCTGTCGAGCCCAGCACGACAGACGTCAAGAGTGTGGTAGTATAGGCACCTCTGGCGAGGGGACCAGAGGACCTACCTGTCTTGAGGTCCAGGTTGGGGGCGTGCGGGGAAAAGCCCTCTGGTGGCCAACGCCAACAGCCAAGGTGGCCACAGCATAATGCGTCTTGGTTGTAGTTACAGTGTGGTGAATGACCACCTTCGGCCGTACCAGCTGATCTGGCTGGCTGCTCCACCAGAGATTGAGGTATATAAGGGCAAAGTTTAGATCTCAAATTACAAGAGAGTAAAACTTGGGGGACAATTTGATGAAACTAGACAAGTGGCTTAATTGCCAATGATGATTTTCTGAATAATAAATGGGTACAAATGTCATAGTGAATGAACAGGCTGAAAATTCATGGTGTATGATATTCATATATGTTAATTCATAGATTTCATGAGGATATCATTCTAACGTATGTTACCTAAACCAATACTTGTTAACTGTAGATGATACAGTTTGCAAGATACCAGTGATGTTGATACAGAGTCACGAGACTAAATCTAACAAAATAAAACACCTGGGCTGAATGACGTATTAGTAAAGGACATTCAAAGTAAGACAGGACACGAAAATAATATTTCCAAACCGTTGGCATAACACGCACACCTTCACATATGCCAACACACACACACACACACACACACACACACACACACACACACACACACAAATAGCGTTTAACAAACAAGTGGTATTTCGTTCAACAAGTGGCCCTCATTCGTTTAGGGCAGCACTGAACCCAAGGTCAGTTCAACACAAATATAGACAGACGTGTCCAGAGACCAGTGGTGAGTATATAATCTTTTTCCTCAGGTTACAAACATGTGTCAGACTCTCGAGTCCAGTTCTTATACACAGAATTAGGTCTGAACTCATTCCCCAGTTTCTTATGCTAAAGATAATGCCAGTCTAGCAAGCTGCGGCTCTGCTGTGTTAGAAAGGCCATACGCAATCCTTGCCACAGTCAGAACGATGTAGTTTTAACTGTTCTGCATCAGACGAGAAAAATCATTGGCTACGGTTTACATAGTTTTTTTTTTTTCCTCGTCCTTTTCTCCGTCTGGCCCAGTGGTGTCCTGAGGGCTGGTGGGAGAGGACACTCACTAGTTCTCCTCATCCACAAGGGCGGTCAGGAGGCCGCTTTGTAAGGGCGTCACATCCACTGTAAGTGTCTATCCTAGTGCTGGGGTGGGGAGGAGTCCCTCGCTTCGTCCTTACAAGATCCGGCGGTGTCGACGGCGGGTTGGCTGAGAGAGAGAGAGAGAGAGAGAGAGAGAGAGAGAGAGAGAGAGAGAGAGAGAGAGAGAGAGAGAG
>JAUUDY010503713.1:0-19046 GCA_032361765.1 Panulirus inflatus | reverse complement strand
TATATATATATATATAGCCATGTACCCATATATTGACCAGTGGGAGGTGGGAGGAGATGAACAGATGGGTTGGTTGTGGGCCGACTGCCCGCTCCAGAATTCGAACCCAAGCTGGCCTGTGTGTGATGCACGGTCATCGACGCTGACCGCTGCACCACACACAAGCTTCTTATGGACACAAAGAAGGAACTGACCCACGAACATCCCTGGCGTTCTTTTAACAATTTTTCTTGGCAGACAGACAAGAGTCTAACACGCGACCGTGTTGACGGCCACGTTTTTGTTACCAACTTGATAAAGTAAAGTGGGAGGTGAAGCGGTGTTGCCCCTAGAGGGAGGGCGTCCCAAAAATGCCGCAATGTACTGAAAGAAAAGAAATTCCCGCGGGCTATACGGTCTTCAGACAATCAGCCTGAATGCAGGGTATCAGCCTTTGTTGTTCTCCCAGGACGTGAAGACCATCCCAAAATGGAAATAATTTCCCATTATGATGATCCTGGGTATCGTAGGAGGAAACGCTGTAGAAGCCACCCTCCCGAGCCAGCCAGACTCGCCTGGAGCCAACGGAACCATCGCCGGGATCCCAAGGGCTTCCCTGTGCTTACTGGGATATTCCCCAGGGTATGAAAGTGATACCAAAATGTAAAATGTTCTTTTTCCAACATAAGCAAGAGCATTATTATACACGGCTGAGATTGAACTGAGTATGAAAGTGAAGACAAAATCACGGTGATATTATTATTTCATGACGACATCCCAGCGGTTATGCAGGAGCCATACAGTTCAGGCAGTACACACGAAGTCTTACGTTCATCAAGAGAGAATTTCTTATTTTTCAGTATCTCGGAGAGGTCAGCAGGGGTCTGGGTATATTGGGAAGTTTGGCGTCTCGCTTTCGATACCTTTACTCTTCCTCTCATACGTTGGTTGTGGCAATACAGATGGATCCTGGAGGAACACCTGACACCAAGCTGTTGATGAAATCAATGTTTTAACCCCCGCGGGGCAGATGCCCTTCAGGAGGACGTCGGAATCAGGTTACTGCGTCGAGGGGCGAGCCGCTGACATCACAGAGAGGCGTGGTGGGTGCTGAAGCCTCCTCTTCTTCCAGCCAGATAAAAAAAAGACCTTTCCAACTAGAGCGACAACGTGCTAAGCCTCTCCAACGGATGATTTTGTTACTAGTAACGAAAAAATGATAGTTTCCAGTCTTCGGGTGATGGTCGGGGGTAGTGAAGAAAAGGTTAGGCTGGTCGGTGACCTGCCAGTTTTCATAATTCTCACATTGCTCTTTACAGGTAAACCTGGCATGAAAACGACGTGGACGTGGCTTTGGAAAAGCTTCAGTCAAACATTCAGAGCAGCAGAGGGAAAGGTTCCCAGACACCGCCTGCTGTCAGCTGCGCTGCGAGTGGGAAAGTCACCTTCGGAGAGGTTGCATCATAGGAGTATCCCCTCGTCGAAGAACTATTAACTGGAAAGGAGTCCATCGTTTCTCTACTACTGATTGCAGCGCAGCCTTGGAGATGTAGGATCTCTCAGAGAGGGAATCGTTGTGTTATAAGATGATAACAATGATAATAATAACAATAATAATAATAATAATAATAATAATAATAATAATAATAATAATAATAATAATAATAATAATAATGATAATAATAATGTTATATAAACTAAGTCCCCTTAAAAGGGCTCCCGTAGCTTAAGATGTTAATCATGTGAATCGTAAAGTTTGTGATCAAAGATTTGCACACAAACTAGAACACTTTGTCTTAGAATGTGAAAAAAATAGAGCCTTTTAGGAATAGATCTAAACAAACCCTGCAAGAAAAGTCCCAGAACCTTATTGTTAATTACAAGATAACTGAGATTCGAAGTTTCTATCAACTTTGTGGCATCTAATCGGTAAAACTTACCATATGAATCTATGTAACGTATGTAATGAAACATTTTCAATGCACTGTAAGACCCTATGTAATATCAACCCACTGGGGGGTATGACTATGACTATGACCCTTTGTGACCCCTGTAATCCTTCTGCGCTACCGCTCCTAGTATGAACATGGGGTTAACGGCACAATAAAGCAAGTCAAATCAGTGTTTGAAGAGACAAGGTCCTCAGCGGGACTGTACTCCCTTCCATCCACTGACGATGATGATATAATTTCACTGAAAGGATGACTCCTTGCCAGCGGTCTGACCACCTGCACACGGAGGCCTGGAACTCACTCCACCCCCTACCCATAATGAGTGTTAGGAGGTCAGATAGCTAGAGGTGCTAGAGAATGAAGAGGTCGAGTGGTGAGGGTGTTTTGGGATGAGGTCGAATTGGGGGGAGGAGGTGAAGAGGTCGAGTGATAGGGAGTGTTGGAGAATAAGGAGGTCGAGTGATGATGAGCGTTGGAGGATGAAGGGGTCGAGTGTTGAGGGGTGTTGGAGAATGAGGAGATCGAATACTAGAATGTTGGAGGGTGAGGAGGTCGAATTGTGAGGAACGTTGGGGAGTGAGGAGGTCGAGTGGTGTAATGTTGGAGAGTGAGGAGGTCGAGTGTTGGAGAGTGAGGGAGTCAAGTGGTGCCTTCTCACGTCCTGGACCAGGTATTTTGAGCTGCAGCTGCACGCCTCAGCGGTTTTAGTTGATGAATCTTATATTTGCTGCTGTTGGTGGCACTGTTTTCATTTCGGCTGCCATTGGTGGTACTGCTGGTTTTTTTTTTTTTTTTTGGAGGGGTGTGTTGTTGTCATTGGTAGTACTGTTGTTAATTTTGCTGCCATTGGTGGTACTGCTGTTATTTTTTTTTTGCTGTCATTGATAGTCCTGTTGTCATTTCTGCTGCCGTTGGTGGGACTGTTATTACTTCTGCTGCCATTGGTGGCACTTACTAATATTTCTGCCATTGGTAGTACTGCTGTTATATTTCGCTGTCATTGGTGACACTGCTGCCATGCCTCCTACCATTTGTAGTACTGCTGTTATTTCTGCTGCCACTGGTAGACTCAGTTATTATTTCTGCTACTGACAGCATTGCTGTTTCTACGGTGCTTGATGCTGCGTTTGCCCAGCGGTTTTCTTTCCGCGCATCTCTGCTGCCCAGAGGAAATGTGGGAAACAGTGAAGTACTGTTTCGTCCATGAATGTGGACAACAGGAAATAGACGAGAAACAGAAAGACTCTTTGTTTTCTCAGTCTGTTGCCTCATTCGTCTCCCATCCTGTACTTCGTCCCCACTGTGAGAAATCTCACTCACTGTGTCCTCACGTTTGGGAGAGCCACGGACATTGCGCTCTTAAGATAGAAAACAGAAATACGTGTACACTGGAAGCAATGTGAAGTGTTATTGTTTATTTCCGGGTTGGAAGTGAAAATGTAGACACTGAGGACGTTTGCCATTGGCAAGTGTCTTTTGGCATATTCATGATCTTAGTTTTTTATTTGATGTACTTAAAGCGAACAGAGGAAGCAGTTTTTGTTGTTGTTGTTACAACAATGTAAACAATAATAGCTTCGCTTGGTGTCTTTAATCTGTCGGTGAATATTCCATGTCGTCTCGGTAATTACCCATGTGTAATTACATCTTATGTACATTATAGTAAGAGAGTCCTACACTCGCGTCTCTTCAACTTTATTTAGTCTTTATTTCTGTAATAATAATGAGGGTAACAATAGTAATGAACGTTTTATTAGACTTAGGCATCCATCCGGCTGAAAAATACACACTTGAGATATTACAGAATTGGTGAGGTCCTAACAGGAACTAGTTAACGAGTCAGAAAAGAGCTAGAGATCAAGGTAGAGTTGGATATAATAACGAGCGTCTGTCTGTGTGTCAGTCAGGATAAAAAGACCCACCTGCGGGGCCAGTGCTGCACACCATGGAAGTGCACTCCGGTTACATCCTGATGTGTTGATTGTAAGCCTTGTGCAGCCCTCACCGTGCCACAACATGTCCTGTGTTCTCTCCCTTGTGTCCCTCTCCTTGCCTCACTTACTCACCCTGGGTCTCTTGTTACCTTCCCTCTTGCATCGCTTGTGTTTATTTGCCTCCCTCCCCAACACACACACACACACATTGATACTGGGATATGCAGATGTATTAGCCTGTAAGGAGACGGTGAGGTGATGGAAGGATAGACTAAAGGATACTGTAGGATATCGGGGCCTTTTAACATTCAGGAAGGCGAAATAGGCGAGTGGGATAGAACAAAGTGGACTCATATGGTATATGGGGGAGCGACGTGCTGTCAGTGGACTAAACCCAGATGAAGCGGGGATGATATAGTCAAATTCAGCACAACGATCCCTCTTAATCCGTGGTGAGACATTTAATAACTAGAAACGCCGACTGTTCCCCTCCGCACTATCATTCACTTTCATCATGTTCTTTAAAGAGGAAAATGCCGACAAATCTTGTTCATTACACCCTTGGCAAATGCGTTTTCCATATATCCTCGATAAACTTAGATTCGCTTCACCTTAGACCAACGCATTCTGAGTATGTTTTTGATGGAAAGTGTTGATAAGTGGAAAGAAAAAATTGAAATGGAGATCAATAGAAAAATAGAAAATATGTCTTTCTCTTTCGTTAGAGAAGTTACTGTAAACTCCATATTGCCTTTCTGCACACTTCCCGTAGCATCTTGATCTTTGACTACCGATTCACTTCTCCACAGCCGACCGTGGTATGACCTAAGTTGGTGATATTTCTTGCGTGTCCAGCTGTTACTCTGGCCCGTCAAGTATATATATATATATATACATATAACTTTGGCCACACGATATTTTTTTAAGCCGGCGTGAGACAGCGACTTATCCCAGCTACACATACCGACCCCAACACTTGGTTCCCATCTCTCATCTCTATCCACCTGCCTCTCCACTTCACCTGGTTCCTATCTCTCATCTCTATCCACCTGCCTCTCCACTTCACTTGGTTCCCATCTCTCATCTCTATCCACCTGCCTCAACACTTCACTTGCTGGGTGATAAGTCTCGTTGACAGTGGCAGTCTCGTTACACACATAGCAGTCGAGGATCATTTACGATTTCGACCGCAAAAAGAATTTAAAGCTGGGAATGTATTTGTCGCTAAACCATCGCGTGGGTCGGTGGCATTAGGATTCTTCTCAAATATCGAGGCACAGAGCTAGGATAACTCTCTAGTTATCTGTAGGATAACTCTCTTGTTATCTGTAGGATATAACTCTCTTGTTATCTGAAGCAAAATTGGGGGCAGTTTTGAGGCAAGTGGGGGAAGGTCAGTAGACACAACAACTGCTCAGTATGGCTCTGTCGCCGGGTCACGGGGGCCAGACAAACAAACCAAAACCTCGCCCAGCAAAACCTTTTGTGCAGTACAAGCACTTAAATCTGTCCAGAGGGGCAGTCTGCGTGTTATTTCTCACTCGTCGAACATGGCCGCGTCTTCTCTCCCGGAGGGAAATGAGAATAAACACAAGGGGAAATCGAGTCGATGGATGCTTGTCGGCGGGAGGCGAAGGGAGGAGGATGTACACCCTGTTTGCTTTGAGGCGGTATTCGTTCCTCCCTTCTTGCCTCCCCCTTATTCCTCCCTAAGGGCGAGAGTGTGTGGGGTGACGCCTCCCTGCCGCCACCCTGGCGTATCCAAGATCGAGACAGTAACACAAACATGGAACACACTGCCCACCAGACCTCCGGCTTGAGCGCTGCAACACACACGAACAAGGCCACTACTCTACTCTTGACTGTATTTTCTAGATGCTGGTTCCTGACACCTCCACCCATGTCTGGCGCTTGATCTCCGAGGTTTTCTGTCTGGTTCTTAGTCTTCAAGGTTTATATGGTGGCGCTTGAGCTTCAGGTTTGTCTGTCTGTCTGTCTGGCTGGCTCTCTGTCCAAGCTTGTGCTTCACATACTGATTAGTATATCCGTGATGGAACATGCGATTTACTCACCCTCTATGTATTGAAAACTTTTCTTTTGTTCTCTTATTGACTCACCACACACTGTTGTTTCGATGCGGTATATGAGATGAATGAAATATGCAGAGAGTAAGTTGCTCCAGCGAAAGGAAGTGGTTTGCTCGACACGGGATCTCTTGTTCTGATGTGTCACTTGGCTATCGGGTGAAGCTCGCCATGACGTGTACCGTCGAGTTGCTCCACACACGATACCCCCATGTATATTAACCAACATCTAGTCCACTGTACATCCTGGTGAAGTTGGTGATTTGCACAGTTGTGGGTGGCTTGGTGAGCTGAGAATCTTCCACATCATTATCACTGTATGAAAGGAAGTAATGGTCCGTACAAATCCATTAGTGAAGCTCTGGTCATCCCGACATATATATATTTTTGATGAAGTATCAGCGATACACAGAAATATCCCTGTGTGAGGAATTGGTAAAGCCAGTCCTAAGGAAAGTTAGGTTAGAAACAGGTTCCTAAACCAGGTTGAGGTTATATATAAATCGGGTCAACCAGTCATTGCTGTTAATGCTATTAGCAACATCTAGTCAAGTCATATTTACTGTTGCCTTCAGCCAAATCAGTGTTACAGATACAGATATTTTCATCCAGTTGATTAACCAGTAGCTTTCATCACCATAGTTACCCACAGTCAATCAGTTTTGTCGAAATATTTTTCTTCAGCCAATTAGTGTTGTCGATACAGTGACCTGTTATTTTTCAAGGTAATCACCAGTTGACAGACCTAATCAAATCAAAGATTTTACACTTCCCAGGGTGAAAAATGGTTCCCCCCCCCATCCATGACTGCGATAGACAGAGGAAGTAATTTTAGAATTTCATGTGAAAGGGAAGGGCGTGAGAAGCTCAGAAAGAAAGATTCTTGGAAACATCATGGCCCGAAAATGTCCAGTGGTGTATCTGCAAGTAGGAAAGACATTACGGACCAGGAAGCGAAAGAAGAAAAGAATTCAAGAATTTGGTAGATTATTTACAGGCTGTACATTATCAGTAAGACTACATTAGGCACATAGGCCTGCGAGCCTCGGCCATGATCATATATCATGGTAGAGGACGCGGGACCAAGCTGCGGAGGTAGAGACAATCCCCTAAAGTCAACGTCAGGTGTATATTAGGTTGGTTATAGGGGGACGCATTGTTATCAGCGCCGCTATGGCGCCTCATCTGTGGACTGATAGCGGCAAAGATAATGCTAACAGGAGAGATTAGATTATGGTGCCTCAACCAACGTGTATGGTAGGGATGGTAATGGTCGTTGTGGTAGGGAGGATGTAGCTTCAGCAGTCACTATTAAAGACGTATTGGCAGTGGTATGATTGTGGTTGGGGAATTGATGATGGTCCACGGTCGTGGTGGGATGGTTTGAGAGTGGGGTGGTTAATGATGGGTGTGTTTCGGTAGGATGATAGTAATTCAGTGATTACAAAGGTAATCACTGAAAAGTTATCATGGTGTTCACCTGATGCTGATAGAAGCTGTAGTTAAAGTAGATAGATGTTGGTAACGGCGAGTTGGTAATGAAGAATTGTTCTGTTGGTCGATGGTAATAAAGAGCTGTTATGTTGGTCGTGCCTTGGTAGTTGGTATTGGTGATGGTTGTGGCTGTGGTTGTGATGTGGCAAGTGATAGATAAGGGGTGTGTGAGAGCTGTCGTGGAAAAGTGATGGTTATCGGGAGGAAAAGGTGGTAAGAAAGATGGGTACAGTTAGAAGGTCCTAGTTAGTGATAGCGAGGTGATTGGTGCTGATGGTTGTGTCAGTTTGCTGTAATGTGTTATAGATCACTGTATGCTCAACAATGTATATTTTTTTTCTTTTTCTTTACTTCTCGTTTGTGGTTAACCTTTGTAATAAGTATTTTCGGTGTTTTTGGCATATGGTGCTAGTGATCTTAATCACTGGGGACTTTTCTATGGTTTTCATTCATTGAATACCTCCTCATCTATACCCCTGCTTAAATGAATTATGTCCATTATGATTGGTCAGATCTGGATGTCTTTTCACTTGGACTGGTGGAAGAATTAGTTCACATTATGCTTATGATAAGCCATCTTCCAGTCAGAGTTTTTCCAGCATAGTACTTTCATTTGGCCTTTCTGCCTTTGATCTGAGAGGCCTTGACATATACAGTGCCTTATGCTGATCATTTGACAGTGGACTGTGCTGTAGTACCACCAGCACAGGCTCTTTAGAATTAACACTTAAAACTGAATACAAACTTATATATTTTTTTTCTCTCTCTTGCAGGTGGTGCTAGCCAAGAACTGTAACAGCAGGAGTTTCCATCCCAACTGGTGTGGCTGTGAGCGGGATGGCGGGCAGTGTGGGGGCAAGGCTAGGTGCCTGTGCCCTCTTGGTCCTGCTGGTAGTACCTTGTAACACCTGGGCAGCATTATGTTAGTTGGAGTTCTAATTTTCTTTTTTGCGAGGTTTATACATTGTTTTCAACTCACAGAACATCAAGAACCATAAATGTGTTGCTGTTTATTTTTTTTGATTGAAAATATATTTTTTTTATTATTATTGTTGAAGACTTTGTTGTTAGTATGGTCAAAGTTTTCAAGAATATAAAGAGAATTGGGTGAGGAAATTTGGAAACAGACCCCACCATTATGCTTTGAGCTCTAATGTAGCTCTGAAAAGTATGTATGTTAGAAGGCAATAAAATTTTTAAATGTTATTTATATAGGAATTTGCTCTTTTGTTCTCTGATGTTTGTTGTATTTTTTATTGTTTAAATGAAAAATTCATTGACATTTCATCATTGGTTTAAGAAAATTCATTCAAATTTCTGTCATTTTCATTATTTTAATGCATTATCTAAAGGTTTCTCATTGCATGAGGACCAGCCATAGCCACTTTTTGTATATTAGGGCTATATATATATTCCAGTGCCACCACGCCTGAGTTCCCCACAGAGCGAGTTATGGATGACAGAGGGCCAAGTAGGAAATTCGTTGGAATGCGTTTTAGATGTTGGTGATGATCCTATATCCTACCGATGGCTGAAGGTAAGTCAACCCCCCATTTTAATATTATTAAGCAAATCTGCATCTCTGTTCGTTAATGTCAGCAATTGTTATAACATTGGGTGGCTAAAAGCATTGTAACTTCTTGAAAACATGAGGATAGATTTCTTGCTGACTGCATCACACATTGACAAAATAAACTGTAACAGATGATATGATACAAAATGATAGTGCTGTGAAAGTACTCATGTGGAATATCACATCTGTGAAAAGGGAAAGTGCTCTAACATCCACTAGTAGGTTGTTATTAAAGACATTGATTTTATTTGCCTGCAAGAAGGTCTGGCACATGCTGGTAAACCTTCAGGCAAATTATCAGTTGAAAATGTTACAATTCTAAAGCAATGAATATTTGTTTATTGTATTTAAAGTAGTCACTCCCCAGTGTACATACTTCTCATCCTCCAAAAGGTTGACAGATTTCAGTACCATGGTATGAAGATACATGCAGTTATTGTAATTCTTAGCCCAGTCTGCCACATGCATGTGCACCTTCCAGCCTTTTTCTACTACAGATACTCCTGGTGGTGCTCGTGCTGAACCTCCTCTCCTAAATGAGGATTTTCACGCGAGAATATGGGTGAACTTAATGAAAGATGCCAATGCAGATTATTTTTGCATCTAGGTATAGTTGGCGATGCTCAAGTCATTCATAAGAATTTTGATAGACTGATTCTAAATTAATAATTTATCAAGATATTAATAAAGCAAATATTATACAGTACCTAATGCAGCATACTTTATGATGTATTTAGGTGGACTTCATTCATAGTTAAAATGGTTTTGAATGAATAAAGTTTACAAAACTTTAACAATAGAGCTGTTTCTGTAAGGTATTGAATATTTATTTGTAGTAATTTCAATTATTTGATACAAAACTTTAACAATAGAGCTGTTTCTGTGCGGTATTGAATATTTATTTGTAGTATTTTCAATTATTTGATACATTGCCATCTTACAGCTAGTATTATTGCATGCTGCACTTTAGTGTCTGAACATTTTATTGCCTCAAGTATCACTTGGTTGCAAGTAATTCATATCGTTTTAAGATTCTGTATTGGAATGCAGTAGAATGTACTGGAAAATTCAAATGATCTGAGTGCAGTTTATTGGACTTCCACCTTTTTAACTCATAGACACACCATGAATGGAATGTTGGACCTTTAGGGAGTGAACATCGTACCATGTGTTAAGTTCCTCCTCAGTTAACAGTGTTAATTGGTTTCAGCCTTGATGGAGTTTAACTCTTAAGAAATAGAAGTGGAGCTCATTTTTTTAAACTATTTGGTTGGCAGAATGGATTATAATGATTTTCAAAGTTTGGAAACCTCTGCACACCCCTGCTCCTTTTTTTTTTGATGTGTTTGATCTCAAACTTAACTTTGCAGTTTCCATATTGTTTCTTCATAGTAATGTGATATACCAAGTTCTTGGTTTGAGAAGACTTCTTATTATGAACTTTTTAAGTACTTTGTCGGAAAGTCAATCATGATCTTATAACTAAAGTAATCATCATCTACTTTTCATTTAAAGTTAACCTTCAAGGTACTTTTTTTTTTCTTTTTTATAGAGTCTTGATTTGTATTGCTGGCCTAAGATGATAACATACATCACCAACTTAGTCATGGTGATGCACTTATAGATGGAAGGGTCAAACAAATACATAAACAGCATAGCTGGGAGTGCGACATAGTTGAAACTAGTGGTAAAACATTTCACAGTAGCATGCAAGAAAATTCTTTATTCAGTTTTGCATAACTATATCTCTTTATGTTTCCTTAGGATAATCATTTGGTTACTGGTTCCCTTGGTTATGCTTACCGAGGGTACCGCAAAGTCTTCCTGGCCCTCCATCCTGTTGAGAAGCAACATGCTGGCACATATGTTTGCGAAGCATCCAACGAGGCAGGAGTTCATTCTCATTCCATTAGAGTTTTTGTAGGTGAGTTGTAATAAACAGTTGCAAAAAACTGGTTATATGAAAAGGTGACCTGGAATTATTGTTCTCAACATGTTGAAAATACTTTGATTTTTATTACTGCAGAGAATAACCAAACATTATTATCATAAGAAAGGATATCACCAGGGTATCTTGCCATGTGAAACTCACAGATGATCAAAGAAAAGACTGGGATTCAGGATGTGTAAGCAAATGACAGTTGAGAGGAGACTCAAATATCAGTAGTTCATTTACTGGAAGGGTTAGAATAGTCATCATTCTTAGAGCGAACTGTAACAATGCATATTTCAAAGATAGAGGAAAGTCTTGTTTTTACACAAAAGATCAGACTACTAAGTGTAGGTGAAAAGCTTTAAGCACTTTCATATACAATTTGAGGTGGGATTACCGTCACATCCCTTTGCCTTGCCTTTGTTTAAAGGTAGAACTGCTTTTTGAACTATATGAAAAAAGAAGAATTTAAGAATGGGCATAGGATTGGTAAGAGATGCTTCAGAGAGTGGAGGAATTCCAGAGTCATCAGTATTGGAATTAGAGACATGAAAGTCAACAACAACAAAAATTCATCTATAGGAATGGCAGATCAACAAATTATTGGATACACTTTTGGCCAAAGAGAAAAGTCTTGTCAGTGAGGAAAAGAAAGTTATCACACTTCCTTTTATAGCATAGTTGGATTCTTCATTTCTAGTTCACTGTCCTGCATTATCTTTGTATCTTACGTGCTGCCTCTCATCATCATGTTTGTATTGTACCTGTTTGCCACTTGTGTGATTTTCCATTAAAATTTTCCACAAGCTATGTTGTTGTACACCACCCTCATCCCATTTCATTAGGTCATCTATTTCTCAGCCTTGCTCATGAGAGAAATTTACCATCATGGAATGCTGATGATAACCAGTATAAGAAGTAACTTTTGTCATGAATTCAAAAATAGATTAATGGTTCTTTAATAACACTAGGTAGTACCATCAGTTATTGTTATTTTGAGAATTAAGTGATATAGTTTTATTTAGTATGAATTCTATATTCAGATTATTCATTGTTTAGTTAGTCATTGTTGCATTACTACCTAGGAATGAAATGAGATGAATTTCCAGCATTCCTTTTTTCTTTTCAGAAAGTAGTGATTCTTTGGAACCAGCAAATATTGAGCAACCAACCACTGATGAAATTTTAAGTAAGTGGAAAAAAAATTTTGTGAAAATAATATTCAGGAGCATTACTTGAGTTTTCCCACTAAGGCTCAGTCTTCTGTTCTGGAATGCTACCTCACTAATACGATAAATGGTGAATATGTACGAAAAAAAAGATATTTATGTATTTATTTATGTATTTTTTCCATTCTTGATCACCTTTTTCTGCATAGCAAGGTAGCTCAGGAACAGATTAAGAATGGCCTTGTTTGCTCACATTCACTCTTTAGCTGTCATATATAATGCACTGTAACCAGAACCCTCAATCCAAGCCAAGCCCCACAGACCTGTGATTGTCTCTGAATGACAAATAGAAATTTGTCACTACCCTATTTTATCTTTCTTTGTTGTACTGTATTATCATTACTTAATACAGAAAATAGTAAAATCAAATTTTGTCCACATACTCACATAGTAGAAAAATCCCCATCATCTTTCAGAGTATGTCCTGTCCCTGCTATTTAGCCTCTTAAGTTGCTGGAGCCCCTGTATAGGGGTTCAGGAGGTTATAGACCCAAGACCACTTTCACAAAGGGGTCCCAGAATAGTATGATGATAATATTCTCTTTTCCCTTATAGGTGACATTGCCACTTCATTAAGTGATGTATTGGCTGAAGGGGAGTGTAAGTGTGATACCCTCTTCTTACTACATGCATCTACTGATGCCCCTGCTGAGACGCTTCAAGCCCAAGCCAACTTGGTACACACAATTGCTGATAGCATGTAAGTAAATAATTCCTGTTTCATGGTTTTTTTTATGCTCCCACTCATTTATTGGGGACATACACTGTTACTCTTGTTCATAACTCCCAAAGTCTAGTTTATGGCCACTGCCTTTGGTAAATTGTATTGAATTTTAATTTAATTTTATATTTCTTATTTTAATGATTCTGAGCTCACGTTTAAAGATGGAACTGAATCAGATATCCATACACACATCTGTATGTGCCATAAGCTTCAATGTCCAGTCTCTTGTCTTTGCATAGTCCTGTTAGATTTTGACTGTTTGAAATTGAAGCCAAATATTGCTTCCATATATTCATGAATAGTTATGCCCTAAGCTTTTGTCTCTAAGTACTGTACTAGCTTTTCTGTATCATGTGGATTGGTGAGAAATTTGGTACACTAATCCTTCATTTCGTTTCTACTTCAAAGATGGAAATAAATTACAATTTCATTCATCCATGTTCTGTCCTCATTTTTTCATCCATATTTTCTGTATATCCCAGATTTTAGAATGTGATTACTCTTTATAAATATGATAATATTACTCTTGAGTAGAGTTGATAAGACAACTAATTTTGCTAATCTTCAGCAGCAATTTAAGGCCAAATTGTGTAACTATACATTCCACTGTGCATGTATTCTAAATTTTAGTGTCCAATGAACAGAATTGCTAAATTTCCTGTTTCTATACATCCATCCATACTGTATTTCTCATAATGTACATGCTTACTACAAGCTTTACTAATATTGGTATATTTCAAATCAGCTTTATAATATTGTATTACTTACCTCATGAAACTGCAGATTTCAGTTTTTATTAGGTGAAGTTAAAAAGTGGAACAGAACCATATGTTCACGTATATATTCATAATGCCCTAAACTATTGGACTTTTATAAAGATGTGTAAGATTGCTCATAGAATTTATTCCCCATTTTTGTTTGAAAGCCAGATTAACAGATTCCCATGTAAATCTCTATGTATATCTGAAAGGCATGGTGTTAACCAAGTTCTCCTCAAATAGCCAAAACAAGCAGCCTGAGCTTGTCAACTCAGTTGTAAGGCTAAAGGCACTATGCCTACACATCTGCGGTTAAAAACATTCCTTCACGTGGGACTCTGGCTACCCATCTTTCCCTGGCAGAACTCCATGGGACTTTTCCTTTTTTATAACCTCATCCACCAGTAGGAATGCAGTGGGACTTTGCCATAATGTTTCCAGCGCCAGTTCAGCCATGGAAACTTGATTAAGTCAATTCACTCTCTTCACAAACACCAAACTTCAGCAGCTGCCTAATTCTTGCACACCTTAGGACCTATGCTGTGACTCCTCCCTCCTATGGCTCCACAGTAAGATTAATCACAATACATATTTCATCTGGGTCCCTTGTCTCACAATGTCTTGTGAACTGGAGCCATGCAAAGATGCCTTTCCAATAGGAATCTTGCCTGCTCTTACCTTCTGCCCCCTTCACCAGCACCTCAGGACACCCAGTCTCACCTATGATGCTTAGCATTATAGTACACATTCTTCATCTCACCTCTTCCAACCCTTGCGTGAGCAGTATTACTCATGTTTCTTGGCCTAGCAATATAAAAAGAGATCAGACAATTTCCACTTAAAAAGGACAAGAAATGAATACAGGAAAATAAGGTTTAAAGAACAGAAAATTTAGAAATGAAACTGTGAAAATATGATAGAAAATCAGAATCTGTTTCATTTATTTTTTAGGTATAGACAGTTTATTAAGGAACAAATACTTTTGGAAATGCAAAGGGAGGGACAAGAGTGCTGAATACATATGAAGAGCTAATTGCAAAATTCTAATGTGTCCATGCAATGAAGGACTTAGTACTCCCAAGAGAAGTGCATTTATGCTCTATATTACTTTGTAGCCCTAGTTTGCATGGATTCAAAGCAAGAGAGATCAAACTCCAGAGAAGAAGAGAGATTCGTTGATAAGGAAAGGATTTTTGCTTTCATACCCAATTTTGTACACATGCACTTTGTCTAAAACTTTTAGGAAAATAAAGCCCTTTAGGGATAGGTCTAAACAACCCCCACAAGAAGTAACGCAGTACATTATTGTTATTGACAAGGTAAACAGAATTCTCAGATTTTATCCACTTTTTGTGGCTAGATGATGAACTTACTATATGAATGACTGTTAACATATGTCATGTACCAAATTTGTATTAAGTTATTTGATAATCATCTGCCCACTGGGATGTAACAAAGAGCATTGGTGATTTTTGTAATCCTTTTGTACTACCGCTTACAGGATTAGAATGAGATACACAATAAAGTAGCCACTGACACCAGCACAATTCAAATCAGTACCCAAAGTAACTTTGTGCTTTACACAAAGACAACCATCATATGAGGTGAAGTAGTCATCATCCCAAGCAAAGTTCAAAAAAGAAAATAGATGGCTTAATCCTTCAGACCTTTCTGAAACACCATATTTGGTCTTTAAAATGGGAAGAGGCCCAGTCAGGAGAGAGGAGATGATGACAAAAGTTTCACCATACTATCTCAGTGAGGTGGCATTATCTGATGATAACTAGAAGGGTTATAGATGAAAAACAGATTTTAGTTGAAGCTTGCTTATGATGATCATAAACATTAGTGGGTGCCAAATTACCTGATTCAGTTGATGAAAAAAGTAAATATTGTTATCCTCGTTATCTTTCATGGAGGAGTGTTTATGTAATATGAAATCTTGTGGATGAGGACATTAACAAGTGAGTGTGATGGTAGCTTATCCTCATGCCACATGAGATTATTAAAGAATTCTGTGAAGTAACTTGGATTAGAAGGGTATGTGCAGGAAAGGAAAATATTGAAAGTCGAACGACATATTTTAAGCCAGATGAATCAAGTATTGGAGATTTGATATCTGTAAGGTATATATCAGCCTTGCTTAGGGTAACTTGAATGCACACTATTCGTAAGCTTTGCAGTGGATATGGTGGCTCAGAACGTAGATACAGATGGCAAAAAGTCCAAGTGTAACATCATTAAATGTTGAGTCTGTGATAGAAGTAAAAGATTAGGAATATTGATAAGTGATCAGTGTTTGATAGAGGAAAATGTAGTTTCAGGATTGCAGATGTTAAAGAATGAAGCTAAAGAAATTCTCCTGAAAAGTTACTGATAGGATACAAAAGCTTAAGATTGTGAAATGTTTGACAAACACACCAAATCCCATATGGGAATTTTACTGTCAGATATGAATTGAACCCAGCATATTCTGTTTGATATTTTGTTGTTGCGCATTGATCAGCATCAGTGACTGACTAGTTCTGCTCTTTGTGACGTCTGTGATTAGTAGCAGTTAGTGTCTGGACCACTGCATGTTTCTTTGTTTGAAATGTTGTTGTTCCCTTTATGCCAAGCAGTTCGTGTATCAAACTATGTTGTGCATAAAACTTTTTGATTAAAGATTAGCATCTCACCATTGAGGAGATTTAGTTAATTAGATGTTTTGAAGTATGGTTGTCACTTGAAAGAATTAATGCTCTCTTTTTTTTAGTATTTCAGAATCAACAAGAGTAAGTGTGATGACATACTCAGACTATACTAGCACCAAATTAGCTTTTGGACGTGGAATACATCACTGTGCTCTGCGAGATGCATTCAGTGATCTGTCTCATAAGAAGTGGACTACCCGCATTCAACCAGTCCTAAAGGAGGTGTTTAAGAGGTTTATGAAATCCAAGGCCAACTGTAAAGTGCTATGTAAGTAAAAATATTTTATTGTTATACGATATATTGGTAATGTACATTCCCAAGTGTTTCATGATTGTGTTACATGTACATACAACTGGAAAAAATATAGGTTAATAAGAAATAAAGATGATGAGATATGAACTAAAAGATCTTAAATGAGACATAAAAGAAACTACAGAATCATACAATATAGCTGGTTAATCATGTTAAGAATTATGATCATTGTATTGACTGGAGTAAAGCCATTTCAGTTATTAACTCTTAACCTCTGTACCACGAGAAATATCATTGAATCTTCTATTATTGAATACATAAAGAATTGTAACATTAGTATTAGTTAAGGTTTATACAAATTGGACTGCTTTATTGTTGAAATTTGTATTCAGTTCCCTTTCTTGTCCACATAATAGATTTTATGATATGCATGTTGTCTTGTAAGACAGATACTATTCTTTCTACCACACAGCTATTACTGTCTTCCCTTCGTGATGGCCAGCGGAATACTGTACCTTCCAATATCTGCTTCATCTTTATACACGAGTGAGCGAAAACGTAAGAGGTAGGAAAGCCAATACAGTAAATTTTTTTTTGTCTACCTCGTCTGAGTCTCCACTTGTGTTGTACTTGTGTGCGAGCAGACTTAGTAGAACACCTCGACCACAAGAAGTACATGGAACAACCTGTAGACGTCTAGCAAAAGGATTCCTCAAGGAATATATATGTTAGGGGTCGTCTCTGCTAGTCTGCCATACCACCCAAATTTCTCTTTGCGAAATCTCTGTCCATCTTGGCTCCCGCGGACTTGTTCCAGACGATTTGCTGGTTTCCTTTCTGTATTCTGGATTTAATCTTTTCACACGTATTTTGCTAACTCCATTTCCTGGTGTATCACTCTGAGATGAGGCGACATACCTGGATCTCTGTATTTTCCTTAGATATATTTACATAATTACGATTAATTACCATACTGTCTGGTGGGTAATATTGCCTGAGGGTAATTTTTTTTTCGCTATTTAACATCGCCATACCTTTGAAATGTATCGACAGTATATTACAATGCGAGACATGTGGAACTTTAACTGGACTAGTGTGTTGTATATTCGTTTTAATTCCTTTTTAATACGTCAGATTTTTTCCCTCATTTTTTTTTTCTGTGATGTACTGCGTGTGGTTCGCGATAACAGAAAAAGAATCCTATTGCTTAATTTCACAAACTGTATTGAAATTTTTCGTACCCACGTCAGACTAGGGGAAAAAAAATCATATGAAAAAGAAACACCAACAAATTGTTATATTTTTTTCCTCTTTAGTAAATGACGTAGGTACCCCTTACCCCCCCTTACCAACTTACCAGCCCCCACCCGTTTAGAGGAAATAGATTCGGGTTTTTTTTCTGTTCTATTTGGTTTTGGGGGTTGGGGTGGAGGGATATTAGAGGGGGTGTATCGATTTTTAAATGCTTAAAAATCTTCATGTCTGTACACTCAGGCGCGCTCGACGTACATTTTAGGCCAGTAAGAATCCACAGAACACAGTCTTGTATGTGAGATTTTTTTTTTGTCTCTTGCTGCAAATTTTTTTTTTTTTTTTGGTCTTTTGCTTCAAAAGATTTTTTTTTAGAAGTTTCAGTCGAGACGATGAAAGCAGAAGATGCTGGTGTCATGTTTAATAACACGTACCTCATTCTCTCCAGCAGGAACTGACAGAAGGAGGTTTTCTCTCTCTTCTTTCTTTTTTTATCATTTCTTTCAGGAATTTCCCGTTTTCTTTCTTTTTTTCCTCTTTTTTCATGTTATCTCGAAATTCAGATATTTCATACTCTATGGAAATATGATTTTCCGTTATTTCAACAACAACAAAATCTCTAATCCTGTATACCCTATATTTCTGCTTTCGTTTATCTAAAGAAAAATTTGCTTTTCCTAACATCTCTATATCTTTGTTCTCCTTTTTGATATCAAAATCACTTTTTTTGTTTCTTTCTATATCAAAATCGAGACGTAAAATATAGGAAGAAATTTGGGGAGTGTTTATGCACCCGGAAGTGAAGGAAGTGAAGATGAAAGAAGTGTTATCTGAAGGGGTGGTTTTGTGGGTGCTTCGCCAGCTCTGGTACAAGGGATCGAATCCTGTTGTCACTGGGTGGGTGATGTGTTGATTGCGAAAGTGACTCGGGGAGGGGAAGAGATGGGATCCCCGATGTAATAAAAATGGAGAATGATTTACCGCATTATGTGCTGACAGGGGAATGGTATGGTGAGAGGGAATACGTGGTTTTAAAAAGGTTCGTAGATAATTGCACGTTGTGAATTCGGGCTGGGGATCAACGCGTATTACTGGATCATGGGCTGGTCGACAGGCGGAAGAGAGAGAGAGAGAGAGAGAGAGAGAGAGAGAGAGAGAGAGAGAGAGAGAGAGAGAGAGAGAGAGAGAG
>JAUUDY010503492.1:0-10608 GCA_032361765.1 Panulirus inflatus | reverse complement strand
CAGAGCATGTGGTGCTGCTGGTTCATCAACCACAGCAGAGGCAGAGCATGTGGTGCTGCTGGTTCATCAACCACAGCTGAAGCAGAGCCTGTGGTGCCGCTGGTTCATCAACCACAGCTGAAGCAGAGCCTGTGGTGCTGCTGGTTCATCAACCACAGCAGAGGCAGAGCTTGTGGTGCTGCTGGTTCATCAACCACAGCTGAGGCAGAGCTTGTGGTGCTGCTGGTTCATCAACCACAGCTGAGGCAGAGCTTGTGGTGCTGCTGCTTCATCTACCACAGCTGAAGCAGAGCCTGTGGTGCTGCTGGCACCTTCTACCACAGCCGAGGAAGTTGTGTCTGGCGGTACGGTACCTCCGCAATCTCCCTCTGGCAACACGGTAGCTTCCCCACCGCAACCTCTTTCACATAACAAACACATTAAATTATTCAACGCCACAACGAACTGCCCAGAGCTACGCCCGGTCAGGATCCTGAGCGTCGAGTCTTACCAACCACTTTGACCGCAAAGTGTCGGTGAGCCTATCAGGTGTGGAAGGCGTGTGCCCCGGGCCCATCAGATACTGAGTGCCCCTAATACGGAGAGGAAGCAACAGCCGAGACCTAGACGTGGAGACACACTTAACCTGCGGGCCACAACCTTCTCCTGATAACACCACCAACTCAAAATACTCAACCATTGAGAGTCACGTTTAAGCAGCCGCCCCTCATCCACAGTATAAATCCAGGCTAATCCGGTGTTTGCTCCGGGATTACACTAACGGCAAACAACAAGAAAGAATTCAGTCGTATTTACGTCAATAGGGAATCCCCGATTTGCGTGATTTAGGCCTAGTACGGTGAATGGGACCAGTCCCATAGGGAGAGTAAGACCAGAGGGGACCTACCGCATGACAATACCCACCAGGCCAAAAACCGGTACCAAAACAGTGCGTCTTTCACGCTACAAAGCTCCCCGGATGCAGCTGTGATCTGCCTGTTATCTGAGTCCCCGACCGACCATAGATAATAGTGATATCATTACGGACCCGTCCAACCTCATCAATAAATGGCAATAACCACCCTCATCTGGGCTACAAAAATAATTACACCCACCGCAGACAGTCGACAGAACACGTTTTATCGTCGCCGTTAATCATACCATAGAACAGTAGCGCAAGTTTCATTACCATCGAAACCCATGAACAGGGTTCGACTCGTCCCGAGGGTGAAGGAGGAGGAGGAGGAGGTCGGAGGTGGGAGGGACATCTATCAGCCGGGGTCCTTGCCCCGGCCTCCCTCCCCTCCACACCAACAGCTGTGGCAGAAACTGGGCCACATGGCCCAATACAGCGACACTCGCGTGTTTTCAGCATTATGTTGGACCACCAAGACACTCAAGATAAATCAGGGTTATAATATTATCCTTCTGGGAGGAATTCTGTATAATATTAACAGCTGTTGTCGGGAGAAAGTTGACTGCACAAGCCGTCCGCGGTGGTGAAGATACCAGCAGGGCTCATGTTCACCCAACTCAGCCTCTCGACATCAAGCCATGTTTTCTTCCTTTCTGGTTTGCGTTCCACGCGTCTGATGGCTACGTCTTGCTTCCAAGACATTGGCGATCAGAGCTTACGACAACGTCATCCTGCGATAAACGTCATTTCCCCTCCCGTTCAACGTAAATTTCCGGCATAAACCACCACATCCAGGTACTACGTAGCGACCTCTTCGTTGCTCCCAGGGCGGCCCTCGGTAATGATGACCAACATGGCATCATGTACGAAAACATTAACCAGTCCGCAACATTCCCCTTTCAACCAGGGACGACTGGAATACCAATCATCCTGATTCACACCTACAAGACCGGACCCACGCGAGAGTAAAGCCAACGGGGTCGCATTCCAGGCCATGATGAGGCCTTGCCCAGCGTTCCAGCAACAGTGTGACGAAGAATTTCTATGGTCGGCTGCAGCATTCCAGGTGTTGATCCCTAATGAGCTAGGGACAAATCGGGTGACGTTCCAAACAAGCTCCGAAGACGTCGAAAGATAAGAAGGGTTCCAGAACCTCTGCGAGAGAGTCGGGAACACAGCCGAGGGCAGTGTTCCGAGAACCACGACACGAACCCATCCCCATGTTGTGCTAAAAAGATTTTGTGGCTCTCCAGGAATTCCTTGTTCTTTTACTTGATGTAAAAGCTTCTTCTTTTCCGGTGGAAGGTGCTGTATTTACCAGTGGGAATATGTTGCCTTTACCAGTGGAAAGATGTTGATGTCTTTACCAGTGAAAAGATATTGTTGTCTTTACCAGTGGAAAGATGTTCTTTTTGCCAGTGGAAAGATGTCTTTACCAGTGGAAAGATGTTCTATCAGCGGAATGATGATGTTAACACGAGTGAAAATATGTCTTTATCCTTGGAAAGTTGTTTTTACCAGTGGAAAGATCTCCATTCCTTTCGAGTTTTACTTTCTATTTTGATTCTATTCACAAAGCTCTGCTCCAAATCTACACTAAAGAACGTTAAAAAAAAGAACAACTAACTGAACATGAAAACAAGTGAAACTGATACAACTAAGAGAGAGAGAGAGAGAGAGAGAGAGAGAGAGAGAGAGAGAGAGAGAGAGAGAGAGAGAGAGAGTGGCATGACTGCCCGGCACCAACACTCCCAGGAATGTGATGGTAGCTCACAGCTGCCACTGCTCACCGCTCAATATTCCTCATTCATGTCTAGTGTCCTCAAGATTCCGTGCTAACAATTATACACAGGCAGTCCGTGCCTCACTCACGCATATAAGCTGTACTGTCGGACATATAGTTTTAACTAGGCATCTACCGTTATCCACACCACTCAGCAAAGATCAAGTCGACCAGTTACGGATTGCCGGCCATTACGTATAAATTGCATGCATTCACCGTTGACTTAATGCATTATTATCACATACACAGCACCACTGTGCACACCTCAATTTCCACATCCTCCCCAGTTCATTTCCTTTCATCCCTATCATTATCCTGTATCATCACATCTGCTCATAGTTTACCATGATATTCCTGGGGATTACCATTTCCATCGCCCTCAACACTCTGATGAATATGACATGATCAGCCCTCATCATCTTCATTATCACCGACAAATCCTTCATCAGCGTTAACATGCCCACTACTACAATCACCATCATTCCTCACTATCACCTTTCATCATCATCAAAATTTCTCAGTTCGTCACTTCTATATCATCAACCACCACCCCATCACCCTCAACATCCTCGTGAGCACCACGAACAACATACCTCACTCAGAACCATTCAACATTCTCTTTATCACCACTACGTCATGCTTACCATCCCGCACACCATCGCCACCATCCACCCCCTACAACCATCGATGATCACCATCACTATCTCCCCTCACCACCACTATCTCCCTCACCACCACTAACACTCTCTCACCCACCAACACCACCTCTCTACACGTCCCCAGTAACATTTCTTCCGTTACCAGTTAATTAAAAGTTTGTGGTGCCGGGGGGCAGCGCGTGACCCGAATCTTAAGTCAGCGTGCAGCAGGAAACTGCTCAAAGTGAATATGAACAAGAGTTAATTCCCACCTACAGAAGAGCAGAGGGAAAACATGTCGTGGGGAGACAACTAGCCACTCCTCTAAGTCTGCAATAATTACACGAAAATAAAAATATACAAAACATGTGTCCGGAAGTTCTTGTAATTTCTCCCATTCGAATATGAGAACCTCATCACATTAGTCACAAGACTGCTGTTCCTTCTACTGAAATGTGAGATTTTATCAGAATTCCTTCACAGAACACACAGCACAGTGCACTAAACATACAGTAAGCGCAGAAAAAAAGGTATTTTTTTCCCACAGTAAGTGCCGGTTTACTCATTAATAACGGGTCATCCGTCAGAAGCAGCGTTAACAGTTGTCTATAAAGCTTCACCGAGTGACGCAACGTACATTAGTTATCTCTCATATGAGCTGCTATCATGCCACAGTCCCAAGAGTTATGGCGGCTATTTACTAAAGCCCCCCAGGGGAAGAATAAGCCGCCAGATGGATGTTTAACAAAGGGAACAATTGTGTTCGGCCGGCAGCAAACGGCAACTCGATTCCCCCTCAAAACATCCCAAACAATACATTACGAAATAGAATCAAATCTGGGCTTTGTGGGCCTGGTAACGATCGTAATATCCCTCCCCTCTAACCTATCCTTCCTCCCATAACGTTCGTGAATCCGTGCTTTGTGGTGCGCTGCTGATGAACGCTACCTAATTAGAATATCAATTGAATAGATATTGTCTGTGTTGGCGCGGCCTTCGAGTCTTTCCGAGTCGTCCCCGGGTGGAGCGGGCCTTTGAGAAGAGCTTGTTTACAAACATTGGCGAAGCTTACGCGGACGCTCGCCTGATGGCCTCACAGCTGAATAGAGAACCCTGCCTGATCATTACTCTTACCAGACAAACCCTCCTCCTCTCCAGAATTATAAAAGGCGAACCGTGGGAGCTAATCACTCAGCTCTGCTTCTAAAATATTCCCGGATGATATTCTAAGTCAAGGCACAAGCTCGCTGCTGGCCAATAGACTCGAGCCTTGACAACGAAGTGAAGGTTGGAAAGGTCCACAACACTTAAGGGGACAATTCATCATTTAGTCTTAATTGCCAAGGAGGCTTTCTTGTAGGTCCTACGAGTTCTATCGTCTGGGAATACAGTGCAACATGCAATTGCTCGTCACTTCCAACGACAATCATTGGTGCTTGTAAGATTTATTATCATTTCTAATCATAATCTGGAAAGGTAACCTTCTCATGGAAACACTGTTACAAAGAGAAGGCTCACTCTTCGGTAATCTAGTTGTAGATAAGATTAACTTACCTCGGCTTCACATGTGAACTTGAGGACCTTTTCATCATGCTCTAAAATACAGTCAACACGAAGTGGCTCTTTTATTTCTTTCATATTTTGAGAGAGTCAACTCTGTAATATACGGTACTTTCATAATAAACTGTCTTGACTGAAATGAATCATGCCACAAACTGATGCACGAATAATGGTTTTCGTTCTCGATTCATATATTTTTTTTTTTCTTGAGCTGATGTGCCTCCTTCCTCTGGCGAAGCATGGACACTCGCGTGCGCATAACTATACAGGCGCACAAGCTTCAGGCGCATCCTCCACCCACTCCCTCTACCTTCCCGCCAACAGTACGTCCAGTATGACCAGGTCAGCACACACACCTTAGGTCTCTGCTGCTGGTAAAGAGCACTTCTCTATCCGTCAAATCACACACACACACACACACAAATGACCGATATATAAAACAAGAAACGGAAGAAGCTTCATTTGCTTTATCTCACTCCTGAAGACAATCATAAGATACGGTGATCCACAAAGCAACTAGAAGGACGCTTGACTTTAAATTTAAGTCAGGTCGGTGCTGTCTAAGGGTTACCCTGTAGCGACCGAGTTTTGTAAAGAAACATTTGGCTGAAACTCTACCAGAAAGAACTAATGGGGAAACATGAGGCAGGGAAGCGTGTAATAGTGCTGGCTAATTGGATCCTCCAGCAGGTGCAATGCTAGGCCCCGTGCTCCGCTAGGCTGGGGGACCCAGCGAGTGGCCAACAACTGGCACAGCTTTAAGGCAACGGTCACGGGGCAGAGCATCACGAAGAAACATGATCATTTTCAGATACGAAAAACACACAAGAAACATAACACGACGTAGAAACAATATACGTGACTGTGGCTATTCCCATATAGGTTGACATATAAGTGTTTAGCTTATAATCAAAACCAGCTATAGGGTGTAAAAGACTACTATACAATTACATACATACATAATTGAGGGGCTTCCATCTTCATATGCAAATCAAACTTGTTACAAAGGCAGCATTAAACTAAGTGTTACTTAGAAATTAAGTAAATCTTCCTGCAGACTGTGGAAGCAGTGAAAGCTTAGCGTGAAAGACGGTATGACGAAAGCTGGGCTGTTAGCAGGGTCGCCATCACTGCCGCGCCAGCGGACCCAATAATGAATCAATGAGGCACTTAACAGATGGCTTCCTTGTACGTCATCTTGTTGCGCTAATTGCCTCGCCTGCTAATATCATCAGATTCGGCTCTCCTCCTCCCTCCTCCTCACGCATTTCCTCCTCCTGGGACTATCACTTTCCCAGCAACGTCTTCCGAACCTTGCCTTGAGCTGCTTCTACTTTCCCTAACACGATCATCATTTTCAATATTTTCGTCAAGATTATAACATACATAATGTCCTCCTCGCCCTACTTTCACCACCATCTTCGTGCTCTACAGGCTTTCGTCTCCTTTATTCAGCAGCATCTTCCGTGAGGAGTGTGACTGTTGTGCCTTATGTGCTTGGCAAAGTCGTCACGACTATACGTAACATTAACCTTAAAGATCTCTGATAATCAGCTGTACGTCTGTTGATATGTTCAATTCTACCTATTTAAAACTGATTTTTAAACGGACTCGTGGTGGAATACTACTGATGGATAGAGGGCGCCAAATTTCTCTAAACTACAAAATAACAACTTGATATAATAATCTCAAATTTTCAATAATCTCCGTTATTTTATTGGAGTTCAATTTTGCGTATATGACTGCCAAATTATTGTCATCTTCAGCCTCGACAAAATATCTACGACTCCTTATCCTGATTCGAGAAAAAAAGAATCTAAGAAGAATTTGAAAAAAAAAAAAAATTTTTTGTCGTCGCTCGACAATGCCTAAAGAATTAATCTAATCTATTTCCTAGATACTTGGTAATAGCACATTTTCCTACGTGTTCTTAGCAATACCCCTCACCATTTACCTCACCTTTCCAAATGCTTCCTTCACGTTGGTCATGATATCTTTACTCCATCTTTTATCAACTCCATCTAGCCCTCCAGCAGATATTCCTGATTTTCCTTTTACTTTCACATCCGAAACTTCCCCGCAATTCATTCACTGACAATATATAATCATGGTCGTTGAATAATGGCCTCGAGATGTACAATTCAGCTATCATCAGTAATACCTTCGTATCTGTAATCTCAACTCCGCATGCTATCCTAAGATATATTCTTGGCCTCGTATGTTCGACAGGTGTAGATCATCGCGCCTCCCACACTGTGGATTCATAGTAACACATAGACGGTATTTCATCCTCTATGCTTGCTTGTACTGAGCCTTTCGTAATGAAATACACTCCCCACTGTAGCATTCTACTCATCTCACTTATATGTCTGATTATACACGAGCTCAGTTTCCTTTCTTACGTTCCAGCGAAAAAAAAAATGTCTGTACCTGGCAAGCATCGTTGCACTTTCCCTACTTCCCTGATAGAATTAATCATTCTCTCCTTCCCCTCCCCATATTACGTCCCATCATTATAACCCCGGACTATCAACCTCACACTACACTACCTCCGCCTCCCTTCGCTCCACACAGTATGCTCCCTCCCTCATTTTCCACCAGAACAGTTATCTTACTCCTCATTATGGTTTCCCTTCCCTCACTACCCATTTTGTCCTTCTACCCTCTCTCCTCAAGTCTCTCACAACCTTCATTCCCAACAAAATCGCTGTTCCCTACTTTGCACGATGTCCCTACGTCTCCTTACGCCACATTGCCCACCCTATCTGAACTCTTGCTTAAGTACACATACACACAAAACGATCCGATCCCCTCATTTTCACTCGTGGCTAATCCCCTACCTTTCATTATTCAGTTAATTATCCTATTCTTTCCCTCCTCCGTTATTGTTTTCTTTCAAACATAACGCTCTCCATTCCCACCTTATGCATGTCAGTATATGTATTATTTATCTTTTATCCATCATTTCCATCTAAATCATCATTCGAGTAAAATGGTATATTAGACTTTCCTCTCAAAGTAAATTTCGTTCCTTGTCTATCTCATTGGTATAATCTATATTCAATTTCATGCAATTCATAACTTTTTTCATGTACGAGTTATGCTCTAAATTAGATATCTACGATGGCCCAATCATCTAATTTATGCCAATGTTCTTCTCATTTTCTTCAAGGTGAGGTTTTACAACCTAAAATTGCGTCACGATTTAGGTAAGACGTCACGCCCTCCCGCCATATGACTTTCATGCTCAGAGAAGTACCTCCTACCATCACTTGTCGTCACCGTCGCCTCCAGAACCAACCCCGTCGTCACCACTACTGTCTTCACCTACAGAGCCAACCTCACCGTCACCAATAGTGCCTACAGAACAAACCCCAGCGTCACTAGCAGTTCAGATGACATGACTTCTTTGGCCTCTGTGGTCGGGCCGAACAGGTGGTGTTTGCCAGACGGAAAGATACTCACTCCTCTGGAGGGAGACATGAAAATTCGAGGACGAAGAAGATAAACCCAACTGAAAAATGCCCTAGAATTGCATGTGATACAGCAATCATAGCTTTGCTGTGCTGAACTTAGCTCTATCATATTTATGACAACACCGTCATTGGAAATCAATGTAACGCTGGTACATTTGTCATTTTCCTTTTTCTTTATATTCTGGTTTAGTTTTTAATCCATCATCACTAAAATCACAAGTACTACATTACCATCGCCATCACCAAAACTGATGTCCATCACCATTAATTCTAGCAAAACTAAATCCATCATAACGAACAACCATCCCCACTAGATCCACGTCCACTAAAAAATACAATCCTTGAAAATTACAACCATTCCACCCAGACTTATCAGTCCAATTCTCCCTCCCTCACCCGACTAAAGCTACTCCGTCATCCTTCACCACTCCCACCCACTCATCTCTCACATGAGCCAACCTAACACTCATCACTACCACCATCCACCTCCCATTATCACGATCGTCACCACACGACCAACCAGCAACCATCCTCAGGTACCATTTCGTTCCACTGCGTCTCGGTCAACAGTGATGCTCCAAAAGGCACCAGCTTGACCATACCATAAACACTAAACGATCGTTTCGCTTAAGACTGATCCACACCGTTCCGCCAACGAGATGAACGTCTTTATTTCTTCGTGTTTCAGCCTATCAGCATATTAGTCCAGGCCAAGTACACACTTTCGTCCCCAAAGGGAGATATGTTCGTCGAAAATGGATTGGCAAAACTACCGCTGAAGTCGGAATGTATGATAAACTCAGAGACTTTATCATGCGAGGCGGCAGCTGCGCTAGGCTGACCCACGATATTCTCAGGTTACAACCTCAGCCAAGGCTGGGAGCTACACATGAGGACCTTCATCACATAAGACTCATGATGACCTTCATAAGACACATGAGGACCTTCATCACACAAGACGCATGACCTTCATCACATAAGACACATGACGACCTTCATCACATGAAACACATGAGGACCTTCATCACACAAGACACATGAGGACCCTCATCACATAAGACACATGACGACCCTCATCACACAAGACACATGAGGACCTTCATCACACAAGACACATGACGACCTTCATCACACAAGACACATGACGACCTTCATCACATAAGGCACCGTCACACGACTGAATACAGTCCCTTGCAAACTGTATAGTTGCCGAAGTGCTATTACTTTAAATAAAACACTAACTGTTCCTATCCGGAATGGGAGACAGAGGAAACAACTGACCAACCACCCTCCAGACTGATATATTTGCTATACTCACATCCTCAAGATTTGTTTAATGTCTCTACATATGTATGACAGTTTCTTAAACGACTCTCGCTCTTCATTAACCGTATCAGATTTCCTTCAATATAACTGCAACATGTTTACATGAAAATATCATAGAAAATGGTGACATACTACAACTTTCTTAGGGGGATTCCGTCATGAGTTGAGTTGAGTATGCATGTCAGGACGAAGGATCTAGCTACAGTTTATGCCTCTAAATATAAATTTGGCTATAAATTTGAGATACCTTCATCTTGTTTAATGACAGTGATCCCGAACGAAATTAAGAAAATAAATCTTTAAGACAAATGAAAACGGACACGAGACGGTCCATCTACCATCATAATAATTATTATGCAAGAGGAACCCTAAACATATGGTTCCATAAATCAAATCTATAGACAACGTAATGATGTTGGGCCATAAATATTCATGTGACAATGGAGACACAAGATATAATCTTTACCATCGGAGTTACGCTACCACGTCCTAACACAATGTACTTAACTACTTGACCGTTATAAACTCGGCGAAATGCTAGACAATTCCTAACACACGCTGTAAATTAAGTGAATGAACTCCATCCATATCGGTGCCTTGCACCAGATACATATACAGTAGTATCCTAAATTTGCCAGCTGTAATGTAGTTCGCTCATCAACGCACTTGTAACACAGCTTACAATGGTCCAGTTCCATGATCTTTTGTGCACTCTGTACAATCCTCTTTAACCAACGGGATAAGCAGCTGGTGCGTAATAAACCACTATTTCTAGCAAGAAGAATATCAAGAGACAACATCCATACTCTCAAGGGCGATGAACTGCAAGATCCAAAGACACAATATACCACGAGCAGAGAGGTTCTCGGCTGCACCACAGTCTCATCACGGAATGATTAGACTAACTCCAGCAGCCGCAGTCCATTAACC
>JAUUDY010503381.1:0-10609 GCA_032361765.1 Panulirus inflatus | reverse complement strand
CTCAGTTTAGTGGGCATGCAGCAGTACAATAATAAGCTCAAAATTTTTGATGCTTTTTCTTTCTGTGATCTTATCACTACCTTCAACTAATTTTTAAGTTCAAGTTGATATTCATTTGTGTGATACCTTTATTTCATAGATAAAACGTTTTTATTATTATTATTATACTTGACCGCTGATTCCTGCATCATCAAGGTAGTGCCAGGAAACAGACGAAGAATGGCCCATCCACTCATATACAATATATATATACATAAATGCCCATACATGCAAATATACAAATCAACATATACACATATACATATACATACACATACACACACATGTACATATTCATATTTGCTTGGCCTCATCCAATTTTTGGTGCTTCCTCACTCCATAGGGAACAGCATTGCTAATGTGAAAGTCTGTGTTTATCTTTAACACACTAGCCATGGGTTGAGGATGTGTGTGAGTCCTGTTAAGGAGGTTGCTCATTCCTGATCAACCACAGTAAGTTGGGAATAGCATAATGATAATAGACATATAATGTTATCTTTCATTCAGTATTTCAGATTCAGTGTTGGGGGTATGACAGATGTAGCGGAAATCAAGGGGCATAGGCGCACATATGTAGGTGCTATGCCAGGCAAGCTCATCCAGGTAAGACATTTTAAAAGAATTTATAATTTGTTTTTATATTCACTCTGTATTAATAGCCTACTTTACTGGTATGGATGATAAGGTTAATCGTAAAGAGTAAACTGTATTATTAGTGTAGTAGATAAAGTTGATTTGTAAAATATGAAAGTCTGTGTGGGGAAGGGATCCCTGCATAGAAGATAGCCCCATAAAGGTAGAGAGGACTCATTAGGCTGGAAATATGCAGCAAAGTTCTGTTTAATTTTTACTTTTACCTTTCATAGATAATACATTCCTTCCATAAGCATAGAATTTATAGTGTTATTCTAAGTGTGTTATCCCTGGGGATAGGGGAGAAAGAATACTTCCCACATCTTCCCTGTGTGTCGTAGAAGGCGACTAAAAAGGGAGGAAGGGGGGGATGGAGAACCTCTCCTCAGCCAGATAATCACAAAAGATGCATGCCTATATGCCCTATATCCACTGCATGGAAATGGAGTTGATGATAGGTAGAGGAGGTAGATACATACTGAATGTCTACTTGAATAAGAAGTATATCTGAGGAAGTTTTACTGCTATATGAATTTAAATCATCCACTAGTAACTGAGAGGTACTTTGTAAAGTACCAGTAGCATGATAGGCATTAATAATTGATAAGAGGGTAAGGCTTGCCGAGTGCAACAGTGATGAAAAAATCAAACACTGAAAGTGAGTAATATTTTGAAAAGTTGTATGATTATTTTACCCTTTCTTTTGCATTGACTGACAGTGCCTGAAGAAAACCAAGACAGAAAATCCAGTGGTTTTGATTGATGAGGTGGATAAAATTGGTAAGGGTTATCAGGGAGATCCTTCAGCTGCTCTGCTGGAACTACTTGATCCAGAACAAAATGCAAACTTCTTGGATCATTACCTTGATGTCAGCGTAGATCTTTCAAAGGTACTGTTCTAATGCAACATGTTCAGCAAGCAATGCTTATTCCAAGATGCTTTGTTTATTTTTTTTAAAATGGATTTATCCCCCCCAACCCCAATGAGCAAGATCTCCTTAAGATGCTCTTAGGGCTCTACCCTTAATATAGAAACGAGTTATTAATTTTTCAAGATAAATGTTTTTTCTCAAGGTATTGATTACCACTCTACCTCATATTTGTTACTATGAATGATCATTTCATAAGAAAACTTTGCCATGTTGCTGGCTGTTGTTAATTTTTTTCTCTACTGAAGTGTACTGAAAGTTGTGATGAATGGAAAAAATATAAATCTAGAGTATGCTTGTTTGAAGGAGTATTTGACCCTGCTCTGATGTATGGATGTGAAATGCTGGTTTATGTAGGGCAGAATAAGTAAAAATAAGAGCAGTAAAAACCTTGCTTAGTATAATTCATATTACGAAGCTAGACAGAGTGAAGAATAAACGTATGAAAAAGATATATGGTGGGAGGAAATCACTAGAAGGGCACATAATTAAACTTTCAGGATGGTTTGGTCTTCTAGAAAGAATGGCATATAATAGGTTGGTCAAAAGATATACAAGTAGATACAAGGAAGGTAGATATACTTTGGAAAAAGTCAATGGGTGCTAAAGGAATGTTTTGAGATTGGATACAGTGGAAGTGTTTTGTGTTGGGTGGTGCGAATGAAGATTTAGGTTTCACTGATGAATCACCTTGTGTGCAAAGCCAAAAAGCTGCTTGTAAAAGTCTGGTAGTTCAAGTTTGATCTTAATACACCATGGATGCACGTAAGTGATTTTAGAGGCTGTAATGTATGTGGTCTACTGTGAAATGTAAAGTAACCCAGTTTCTGTATAACTGTCTACATAACAAGAAATCTAGATAACTGAAATCTTAAAATGTATATCTTTCTTCTTCTTTATCATAGGTATTGTTCATATGTACAGCAAACATCTTGGACACCATCCCTGAACCACTTCGTGACAGGATGGAAATGATAGATTTGTCTGGGTATGTAGCCGAGGAAAAATTGGCTATTGCAAACACCTATCTCATACCTGCTGCTGAGAAGCTTAGTGGTCTTGATGCAACCAAGGTCAGTTATTTGAAAATCACCATGGTTACAATTTGGTGAATTGTAGCCAGTCTTGACATATTTACCACTTATCTGTACACTCCATCTGTAACTGTGATTTATGCTCTATAGTCTATTAGCATTATTATAATTCCCCTTTGGTACATTTGCCCTCATTTCCTGGTTGTCATACATCTTCCAAGTTTTGTTACATTTTCCCTTATTTACTAGTTGTCTTACATCTTCCAGGTTTTCTTTCTTCTTACCTGACAATTGATTTTTTCTCCCAGTATTGTCATTTCATTATAAGGATGTATAGCGACTTTGAGATATTATTCTTATTCTGATCTTTCCACTTATCTGCTTTGCATCAGCATTCTTTTTTCAGTTTGCATCTGTTAAAGAGGAAGAATTGTTGTACTTCCTTTGGTATCTGTGTCGGTAAAATTTTATGTTTGAGTTCAGTTTCAGGAAGAGCTTTGTAACTTAATATGCATGTGCATATTTATGAGTTTTCAGCAGCACACTAATAGCAGGTCACATTGACATACATTTGATGCCTCAGGGGGAAACTATGCTTATGGACTACTCCTTGATATTCAGAGAACAAACAGCATAGCTGTCCAGTGCAGTTCTTCTCAGTGTGAACTTCATTTTGCTAATAATGTTTCAGGGAAGTGGAACCTATGTATAACATTCTCTTTGAGGCAGGTATGAATATGTAAAGTACATCATACTCCATTATTCTTCAAGAGGTAATGTGAACTGAATTTCTGTTAGTGCAGCTGTTTTATGGATCAGATGTTTTAACTTACATCCCGAGTTAAAATTTTGAAAAAAATATTTCTGCTGTTCTAAGTTTTTCTTGCTCTAATTTCTGGCAAGTTTTTGTTCACTTGCTATTTGAGCATTACAGTAGTTCAAGAATTCAAGGAAGCTGGACCATATATTCTTGAAACAAGTTATTTACCCAAATCAATATTTCACCTCTTTTTAACGATTTAGATAAGCATTCTAATGTACCTGATAGGTCTGTGAATTTTCATATGTAGACTAAATAAGATTCAAGCCAGAGTGACAATGGCAAGTGTGTCTTATACCTATGGTATAGAGTGGTTTAGAATATAATTGTAGCAGGTGTAAGTTAGAGTTTAATGACTGTTCATCCAATGCATCTTCCTTGCATTTTAGGGTGAGCAGAAGGAAAATGTGTTTTCATTACTCCCTCATGTTATCTTGACTAAGTTTAATGGGGCCTGTTGAGGGACAAATCAATTGGGATGTAAGTTTGAAAGGAGAAAAAATGGAGGAGGTGAAGTGTTTTAGATATCAGGGAGTGGACTTAGCAGCGGATGAAACCATGGAAGCATCACATGATCAGGGTCGATACAAGAATGAGATAGAAGACGTAGAACAGTTAGTTGTTATACAAGGAAGAGACGTAGCTATGACGTAGCTTATTTCCCATTAAAGTCCCTAGCTATGTGTCTTCCTCCTTTATATTACAGTGGTTTGATCTCCCTGTAAATTATGCTCTTCGCTGCTCACAGTAGCTACATATTCTATTTGCAGTATTAGTAACAAACCTGTTACACAAGTTCTCTCCCTGGTGGTCGCTCTATCTCCAAAATATCTCCAGCTCAAAATGTTTTAAATTATTTAATTGGTTTGATATATGACACAGCATTTGATGCCAGCATACGGTGCACCTGAATGCATCCCGTTGATTTAATGTTTCGACCTGAATGAGAACTGACTATTACGATTCAGACGCTACTCTGGTTAATGGCCCACTTAGCTGTATATTTCAACTTCCCTGAGAAAACCTGAATGTCCTTTGGAAATCTGTGACATCATTAGTCTTTTCGAGATAATTATCGACCAGTGAATTGATATAATTCGCGCCAGCCATTCACACCTACAGATCATCGAAATGCATCATTTAACCTTTACATACTGATCTAGAAACACACCTGTTAATGACTGGAGGAACCTTAACGTGTGGGCCAGTCAAACCTTACTGCGCTTCTTTCTCTGGACACAAGTACGTCTTATGGTTCTGATGGCATCCATCCCCGTGTGCTGAAAGGGTGTGCTTCTGAACTTGCATTAGTGCTTGCTTGTCTGTTCCGCTTCTGTTTAAAAACCAAGATTTTTCCTTTTCCTTGGAAGCAAGTGTTGGTACATCCCATCCCTAAGACTGGTGACCGTTCTGACCCCTCTAACTATAGTCCTATTGCTTTGACATTTACCAATTCCAAAATCTATGAATCCATCCTCAACTCCCATATCCTTAAACAGCTCGAAAATCAGTTTTCACTCTGATCACAAGTATGAACTCCGTCAGGCGAGATCCGTGGTGATATTCTTTCCTATTTTACTAATGTCTGGTCATCATCCCTGAAAGATTTTGGGGGGTCATGTAGAGTTACCTTTGACATGTCTAAGGCTTTTGATAGAGTGAAGCATCGTGGTCTCATCTCTAAGTTCCCCTCTTTTGGCTTCCCTCCCTCACTTTGCTCCTTCATATTTAGCCTCCTCTCCAGCCATTCTATTCCTTTGGTTGTTGATCGATCAACCTATCTCCTTTTTTTCCATCAACAGTGGTGTCCCTCAAGGTTCTGTCCTGTCCCTTGCACTTTACCTCCATTTTTACGACGATTTCTTCTCCACAAATAATCCAATGCACTCTTACCCTGGCGACTCAACAATGCATTCATCCACGTCCTTAAATTCTACTTCCTCCTCTCTCTCTCAATCTGCATCTTGTCTTGACACAGCTTCCTCAAGGAAGTCAGATTTGGACAGGATTATCTCAGGGAGTAGACAAAATCTTGTTAAGTTTAATGCCTCCAAGACCCACTTTCTACCCATCTCTCTACCGAAAACTCACAACTCTCGCTTCTTTGACGGTCCTGTAATTCCACCACTTGACTTAGTAAACATATTTGTATTACTGTAACATCCGCTCTTTCTTGGAAACCCTACATTATAGGAATAGTTAAGTCTTTCTCTAAGAAACTGGATGTCCTGTTTAGATGTCGAAACTTTTTCTTTTCTGAACAGTTGCTCCGTATATACAAGGGATTGATTCGTCCTTGTATGGAGTACTGCTCTCATATCCTTACTTGACCGAGTTAAGTCGAAAGCGGTCAGACTTATAAACTGTCCCAGGCTAATTTCCAAACTTGACCCCCTTGCCCTACGCCGCAATGATGGTTCACTTTCCCTCTTCTGTAGGTATCACTTTGTTTTTGCTCCCGAGAGACGGTTGCTTTCATGCCCCCACCACTAGCTAGACCACGCAATACTCGGCAAGCTGATGCGTCCCATGATTACCGTGTGGCCATCGGCAACTCGAGGGTGGGCTGTTTTGATGCTTGCTTCTTTCCCTACACGTCGAAGATTTGGAACTAGCTCTACCTTCTTATATCTTTCCCATCACCTATGACCTGGCACATTTCTAAAGACAGGTCTTTCACGCCCTCAAAAATTCATAAATACTTTCCCTTTTTCAGCTTCATAATTCGTCTTTCCCTCATTCATCACCTCTCGAGCTAGTAATAATGATAGTGATAATAATAACAATAAAACGTAGAAATCTTAAACAACTGAAAATTTCTATTGGCATTTAGGTGTTTCTTTCTTCTGTTATTATGTATATCATATGATTTAGTCATTCTGGAGCTGAATACTTGAATTCTATAACGTTACTTACATAGTAGCATTGGATGGAGCGGGTTGCATCTCTAACCAATGATGTGGTTCAGTTAAGGTTCTTCTTGGACTCTTCTGTCTTACTGTCATACACTTATGTGGAAATATACTATATGTAGTTCATACGACGGAAACAGCCAGCTCTCACATCTATGATGTCAAAATGCCATGAAAAGTGTTTAGGAGAATATCATGGAAGACTCGGGGTCGAAGCACGATATCGTGAGATGGTCTCCCGCATGTGGAACTCTCCCTTAATACTGTAAGACATAGAATCACAGCGGCAAAACAGGTAACTATAACTGCAAGACAAGTTGCTACAACTGTAAGACAAGTTACTACAGCTGTAGGACAAGTTACTACAATTGTAAGACAAGTTACTACAATTGTAAGACAAGTTACTACAACTGTAAGACAAGTTACTACATCTGTAAGACAAGTTACTACAACTGTAAGACAAGTTACTACAGCTGTAAGACAAGTTACTACAACTGTAAGACTAGTTACTACATCTGTAAGACAAGTTACTACAACTGTAAGACAGGTAACAACAGTGAGGTGTTCGAAAGATGTTCATGTGCTGAATCGGATTACTTGGTAGCGACACTTGAAGCTTTGAAGATCTTAACGGGTCAGTGTCATTGTGGCAGAGAGCGGTCGACTTCTGCACTATATCTGCGGCATTTTACTTCTAATATCAAGGCTTGGACTGTTTACGTCTTTTTTTTTTCATTATTTCAGTTGTTGTTGGTCTTCTGCAGTCTGTGGTGAGCGACTTTTAGAAAATTCGTCTCCAAAGGGTTAAGAGAATTTGGGTTTGTAGGGCAAAATGGCGATGGACATGGAGAGGAATTGTTTAATGTGGAAGGTGAGTTTTAGGTATCTATTTGCTTTTAAAGTGATTGTATATACGTGTGTACATCATAAAGGTGCTTAAAGGTACAACAATGATTTTTTTAGAGTTTCTGAGCAAAATTGCTTGTTAGTATGTTTACAGTACATCTTGATATATTGTGATGAGGATGGTCAGGGATGAGCTGTTAGACCGTCGCTGTGGACTGGGTACCCTTCATGAGAAGAATTTTTTTTTTTATTCATGTGGTGGATTTGATACACCTTGCTATTATTGGAAATACTTTAAGATTATCAACTATTTTAGGATTCTATGTTGATCAGCTATGGGGTGATCATAGCAAGCATTTCCTCTAGGGTACTGAAGAATCAAGAATTATGTGTTCTTTGGGTCTTTTTATTGACCTTACTTGGTTGTTAATGTTATAGTTGTGCTGAACATACATCAAGTTTACTTTTATATACTGTGTATATATGTTGTGTGAATATCGTGTATTGAATGTAATGCCAAGAAAGAGGGATAAACATGATAGTCCAAAGTATCATTAACCTGAAATATCATGAATCATAACCTAAGATTGCTTCATGATTTTTTGCTCATTGATACGATTTTTCTTTTATCTAAATAGTGTTGAATAAAAGACAAGTTTAGCTCTGCATGAAACAACTTTTAAGAAGCAGCTTCCATGTTATACGTGCTTTATAGAGATGATTTTTTTTTTTTCATTTTAGAAGTACATTAGGGAAACAGGTTGTGTGAAAGTATGCATTATGCTTGCAGAATATCAACAGAACCTATGAAAACTTACCTAACTTGCCAAGCAGTCAGGATATATGTTAATGCTTAATATTCTAGTGGAAATATTCCACTCATGAAAATGCACTGCCAGCCTGGCGCCAGATGTTAACACAGGTGATAGTGAGCAGGCAAGTGATCCTCAACATGAATATGATCTTTTTTTCTAACATTTCAACTTTAGGTGAGGTCAGGCAAGGTTTTATAGGATCTGTTGATATCTTATAATAATATTACCAACTTCAACATCATTCAACCTCACATTTTCCCTTGATACATCCAACAGCTTTTACCACTCTACTAAATATCTTATTGAATAATAATATTTCATACCATACTTTGCATGAAATGGTTTGGTCACATGGAGAGAATGAGCAAGGAAAGATTGAAAAAGAGGATATATGTGTCAGAGGTGGAGGGAACGAGAAGTGGGAGACCAAATTGGAGGTGGAAAGATGGAGTGAAAAAGATTTTGAGTGATCGGGGCCTGAACATGCAGGAGCGTGAAAGGCGTGCAAGGAATAGAGTGAATTAGAACGATGTGGTATACCGGGGTCGACGTGCTGTCAGTGGATTGAACCAGGGCATGTGAAACGTCTGGAAAGGTCTGTGGGGCCTGGATGTGGATAGGGATCTTTGGTATCTGTGCATTACACATGACAGCCAAAGAATGGATATGATCGCGGATGTGGCCGTTCCTTTCCTGTTCCTGGCTCTCTCTCGTTAACGCGGGAAAAAATGAAGTATAGGTTGGGGGAGGGACACTTGTTCTGAAGATTATTCCTGCTGTAATTTTTATTCCATTCTTGCCTTTGCTGCAGGAGATTATGCCGACTGCATCGGTGTTACATCAAGGTATTTACCCAGTTGCCACTGGAAGGAAATGAAAAGGCTTATTCTTAAAAGAACAATTAAACTAATTCAGCAATAGATGCAATTGGTATGATTATACTGCAATGCTAACACATTGCTTCAAACTGTGCATTTCATGCAGACTATTATGAAATTTCCAATTCCTTCCCTTTGTTTTAATGGACATTACAAAACCGTTATTACTTATTTATATTAACTGCGGCTAAACTAAACTTCCTTCACTTACTAAGGTTTTCACTAGGTTGGTCGGATACGTAATACCTCCGTCTTCCTTCACCTTTTGAGCGTGGGCACGCTCGGGGTCCCCTGCCACCTGTATTGCTTTGCCGCCTTCAACCTGAGATAACATCAAAGCAGTTATTGTTAGATTAGGATATCTTGGTGTAATATATCGTACTGATTTTCACAGCAATGTGTCATGGAATTCCACCTCAACATGCGCAGCGTTCGACTTCTTTGCAAACCACTTCAAAACTAACCACTAACCCCCACTACATACATAAATCTTACACCCTACCTCACTTTTCTGCAACTTCTACCCAGATAAAGAACAAAAAGGACTAACAAAAATGTAATAACCAGTCAGGCACTGAAGAACAACCCTCCCAACTCGTCTTAAAACTCATCCCCATTAAACATAGAACCATCAGAAGCAACATTCTACGCATAAACACAAGCCACACACTCCTGTCCTTGCTCCAGACATCATCCATCCCTACGACACTACAAACACTTTTCTTTTTACTTATATCTCGAGGCCCTTCAAGCCCAGAATGCATCTACCACATCGAAGATGCCATACACTTGCTACTCATTTGACCTTCGAGACGGTGATAAAGTATGAAAAAGAAATTTTTGTGTTTCTATTCATCCATATATGTCTGTTTCTTTTGTGTCGTTTCTATGTGTGTATTTGTTCATATATGTGTATTTCTTTTGTGTTTGTGTGTGTGTGTGTGTGTGTATTTGTACATATATGTGTATATTTCTTTTGTTTATGTGTGTGTATTTGTACATATATGTGTCTATTTCTTTTGTGTTGTTTATGTAAGTGTATATGTACATATGTATATTTCTTTTGTGTTGTTTATGTAAGTGCATTTGTACATATGTCTATTTCTTTTGTTTTGTTTATGTGTGTATTTTTGTACATATATGTCTTTTTCTTTCATACTTTTTACCATATTTTGTGTTAGCAAGGCAGCTCCAGGAACAGACCAAATGACCCTATTAACTCTAGCTGTCATGTGTAATGGACCAAAACCACAACCAGGCCTCCCCACACATCTTTCTGTGGTTTTATCCGAATCGGTCAATTAGCAGCATGCCATCCCCTATATACCATGCCTTATTCCCCTCTGCATGTTCTGGCCTTGCTCTTTCAAAACCTATTTCACCCCAACCTTCCATCTCTAATTTGGTCTCCCCCTTCACCTTCTTTCCTCTACCTCTGACACATATGCCCTCTTTGTTATTAACTCCACTCCAGATTTCAGCAAACTTGCTTCAGCTGTCACAGCCATACTCATACCAAACCATTTTCTCGCCTCATCATGTTCAATCAACCCTCCTCACACCACATATCCTCAAACTTTTAGTTTCCAACACATCCACACTCTTCCATATTTTTTTATCTGCTGCCCACATCTTTAGCATCAGATTATAACTTCCCTTTCCACAAACCCCTCAGTGTGCCCAGAACCTTAGCTCCCTTACTC
>JAUUDY010503160.1:0-10610 GCA_032361765.1 Panulirus inflatus | reverse complement strand
CGAAGCTTTGGAACCCTCTACCCTCTCATGTCTTTCACAATAACTATGACCCGCCGCACATTTTAAAAGACAGGTTTTTCACTTCCTCCAAAATTCGTAAATACTTTTCCTCGTCTCTTCATTTTCCCTTTCATAATCCTCTCTTTATATTTCAACTAAGACCCGGCCTTGATGTGGACTTTGGTCTGTGACTGAAGCCTCCAACGTAAAGAAAGGACATTGGTAAATGTATGAGATGGAACCAGTCACTCCCTCAAGCTGTCAGTAGGGTAGGGAGACCCATCGCTCTCGTGGTTCACACGTAGTACACCTTAGTTCCTGGATCTCCTGAACTCAACAGGGGTGTTGCTGGCCCAGGGGGGGTGTTGTCCTTGGGACGATGTTACGGCTCGCTGACCTGCTTACTCGATGGGAGGACTCAAGAACGTGTGCGTCGGCCTCGGGCAGCTTGTGTGTGTGTGTCGACTGTCGGCCCGTGTCGACTTCATTTCGACTTCACTTTTGAACTATGAATATGCCTTCTGTTCTTCACTGCTTCGGCGCCATGAGGCAACTTTCCTCATCAGAAGCGCAGGGATCCGGTGCTTCTGAACCAAATGACTGCCAGGTGTTTACCAGATGTTCAGTGAAACGGTTTGATATAATCGCCAGACACAGTATAATTCTTACACGCAATAAGCCAAGTGTTTTGATCAGGTTTCCTTGACTGTTGATTCTTTATTCAGTGAGTTATGGGTGAGGAAGACTCAGGTTATTAGACGTAATGATACTGTATTATGAAGCTGTAACAGTATTTGTCCAGGGATCATTGTCCAGTACACAGCAAGGAAAGGTGTCAGTTTACCTCATTGAAGCTTAGGTTACTCCGTGGTGAGGCATGTCTGTGCCACAGCTTACCATTCCCACAGCTGGTTAGTTTTTATATCAAAAAGATTTCATGATTTTTGTACCGACGAGTGGCATTGCTGAATACATAACGAAGACGCAAGCGCCACTGTCTTCATTACGTGTCTAGAGAGCATTGTAGTATGTGTTTTCAAGACATTGACGGTAAATGCAACTCATGTTCAGGGTTGTGGGTTGGATTTCACAACAGACCATTCGACTAGGGACCACATGTAGCCTCAAGTGTGGGTTCTTCACCGAGTTAAGTATGAGCCCGCTATGTGTCCTGGAGTGAATACCAAGAACACGCAGAGGAGACTCTGTCCAATTACACTTTAGCTTGTTTACCTTACCACGGAGGTTGTTCAGCTTACCACAGAGGTTGTTCAGCTTACCACGGAGGTTGTTCAGCTTACCACAGAGGTTGTTCAGCTTACCACAGAGGTTGTTCAGCTTACGACGGAGGTTGTTCAGCTTACCACAGAGGTTGTTCAGCTTGCCACAGAGGTTGTTCAGCTTACCACAGTGGTTGTCCAGCTTGCCACAGAGGTTGTTCAGCTTACCACAGAGATTCTTCAGCTTACCACAGAGGTCTTGTAGGACACAAAGCCACAGAACCAGGGACGTGAGCAATGGAATAAATTAACTTGACGCCCAGTGTCAGCATGACCAAATATACCTGGAGAAAACGAGTGAGGAAAGGTTAACAAAGAGATTATATGTGTCAGGTGGAGGGAACGAGGAGAGGCGGTGGAAGGATGGAGTGAAAAAAAGATATTGAGGGATCGGGGCCTAAACATGTAGGAGGATGGAAGGCATGCACGGAATAGAATGAATTGGAACGATGTGGTATACCGGGGTCGACGTGCTGTCATTGGACTGAGCCAGGGCATGTGAAACGTCTGGGTTAAACCATGGAAAGTTCTGTGGGGCCTGGATGTAGATAGGGAGCTGTGTTTTCGGTGCATTACACATGACTGCTAGAGAATGGACTTGAACGGAAGTGGCCTTTCTTCGTCTGTTTCCTGGCGCTACCTCGCTGACGCAGGAAGCGGCGATCAAGTTTGAAATAAAAAGTTATTTTCAGCAGTATGTCTGAATCAGATGTCCTTCCGTTTTTTTCTGTGTATCAGGAGACCATCTTCGCTTCCCGAACTTGGTAACTCAATGTTCCTAGATCAGATGACGACCCTTTGGGTTCTGATAGCGCCGTGATTCGGTGTTTCTGAATCAACGAACCGTCCCCCTGGTTCTGATTGCGCCGTGATTCGGTGTTTCTGAATCAACGAACCGTCTCGTTTATATACCCAGGGATCTGGTTGTTTACTGTTTATGACTCTCCGTCGTTTCTGATGATGAACATTTCAGGAGTTTCTGAACCAGATGACCTTGGCGCCTCGCGTGTCCACTGGTTCGTTGTTTCAGTCATCTGACCTTCACTGTTCTTCAGATGTTTTGCAATCTTTTGTTACTGAGTAAGATGACCTTCAAGGATCTCTATACGCTCAGTAGACCACTGTCTCTAGGTCAGATTACCTTGCTGGTTCTGAGGATGAATGAGCCACTGATTGGAACTGAGCGAACCACATTGTGAGGCAAATGAGTGAAACAATCAAGTAAGGTGATAAGGGACTTTAAATCATGAAGCCTTGAATCACATAATGAAGCATGTGATGAGGCTGAATGAAACAATGAATGAAGCTGAGTGAACCACTTTGTGAGGCAAATGAGCGAAACAGTCATGTAAGATAATAAGAGACCTAGATCATGAAGCCTTGAATCACATACTGAAGCATGTGCGTGAACCATTGAGTGGACCCTCCCTGCGAACCACATGATCGAGCACACAACATTCTGAACACTCGCACGACAAAATCTTTTTCATGGAAGCAGACGAGCTGGACTGGGCGAGGTGTCCCCACCGCCAGTGATACATGACCTGGGACGGTGGGATGTAGGGCCTGGGTGATGGCCTGGGACAAGGGATGAAGAGATTATCATCGTCGTTCAACAGCTGACCTGGTACAGGGGGTTACATAGCCATGATCAACCTTGGTCACTCTACCTGGGGCAGGGGGATGTAGAAATGATCAACCAGGTTGATTATATGACCTGGAGCAGTGGGATGTAGACGTGGACAACGATATTGATCCCATGACTTGGGGCAGAGCAATGCAGAGGTGATCATCCTAGTTGATCACACACTCTAGGACAGGAGAGAGGGGAGAGATGATCAGTGTTGTTAATCACAAACGTCTGAAGAGTAACCATGCTGTCGACTTGAATAGCTTTAGGTTATTGATGTCCAGTGACAAAAAGTGAGCGACTTAAACAAACTATAAGCTTTTGGCACTGTACTTTTCTTTCCCGTGAATAAAATGGTCTATTGATGTACCAGATACACAGGATATACCATAATACAAGGGAGATATTGCCGAGCAAGAATGGATATTCCCACACGTATGTTCATGAAGGATCTTGTTTCATAAAGCTTGCCACACGTTCTTCGACGACGAACAACACATTACGACCTGTAGGTAGATATCAAACACCCGGAGTGTCTGTATGGTGTCGGGTAGTTGGAGGATGTTTCCTAGGGGTAACTTTATGAGTGTTACCTGAACATGTGGCTGAGGTATTGGTTGTGTGGCAGGCGAACACAGCCATCGGGGTAGGAATATCCCATTTCGTTACGGGCTACAGATGGAGTTGGTCTTCACCATGTGAGGTAACAAGGGATCGTATAATGCCACCAGTAAACGCCACAGAAAACAATAAAGAATTGATTACTCTGTCTTCCCGTTTGGGAAGGAAAGTGATAAAACAATGGACGGTAAAGTGGCACAAAAACTGCCTCAAGTGCGTAACTTACCTGATCTCAGGGACGAATGTTAATAGGGGAATGAGAGCCATTCCTTTATAGGTGTTAGGAGAAGCGAGGCAGACATTATCTGGCTCGGGAGGCGGGAGTTGACCATAAAAACCCTTCCACGGTAATCGTCGAGTCTAGATAGGTGGGTATGAAGGGTCCCCTGGGGTGCCTTAGCCTGCAGAACACACAAGGAGGAGGGGAGCACAACGCAAGATACACACGAGCAGCAGCAGCAGGTCTGGCCGAAGTGTGGGGCGGGGGCGACACCGACCTGCCAATTTGGTATCACTCGCACCACAACTCTCGTCAGTGTGTGTTCACAACGACCTTCTCGTCATTCGTAGGTGTTTCGATTATTGCACAGATGCATTACGAGTGGATGTGGAAAGAGAGGTACTAGATGGTGGAATGAAGAATAAAGAAAGTTGGTAGGGGAGAAATAGAGAGCTTGCAAGATGCTAAATCTGCTAGAAAAAAAAGAAGATAAGCGGAGGACAAGGAGAATAAAACACAGAGTCCTTAATAGTAACGTTAAAAGGATCGGAATGTTATTTTGGTTTTTGTGTGGATATCATTGGTTCCTACCAGCTCACCTGACGGTGGAGCTACCCCTGAGGAGGAAAACGTAGCTGCCTTTACTGACGAATCTTAAAGGGATTCGACCCCTTTCCTCCAGGATGCCAACTATAAGCCAGGTTTATGTGCTTAACGCGAAAACTGCGGGAGATACAGGTGTAAGAAGAGTACGACCGAGAAACGGAATAGTTTGCCCTCTAGTCTACAGTGAAAGTAAGGCAGACTGTCGATTACTGTGGTGTGTGTGTGTGTGTGTGTGTGTGTGTGTGTGTGTGTGTGTGGGAGGGAGATTTGGAGAGAAAATGCAAATACGAACAAGGTTCACATGTGGAGAGAGGGGCGGTTCACTATAATGATAAGTTGTGGATTCAAGAAGTGGGCTCTCCCAAGTTTAATGACAGGCTGAGCGGGGCAGAACCTGGGTACTGTGAAGGTATTAAAGGTGGAACATTTAAGCTGTTGTTGCCAGTGGAGCAGAAGGTGAGAGGAGGGAAATGAGGACTTCGATGTTGTGTGTAGGAAGCCAGCTTGATCAAATGCTTTTGTTGTGTCTCAGTGTTATAGATGTGTAGTATTGGTTCTCTTCGTACAAACAGTTAGATTATCGTGGTAGTAGAAATGGGTCGTCAACCTTGCATGATAAGAATCAAGAGAATCAAGAAAGGTTGAAGACATAACAAGTAATACGTATGGAAGACATTAAGAGAAATTAGATTATGGTGTGGAGGGATTTGTAAGGTCTAGTGCCATACGTAGGTTTGGGAAGAAGGGATGTGTGTTTCCCTCCATTTGGGAAGGAGATGTCCAGCTTTTTATGGTAAGATAAAGAAAAATCGATGTTACTTTTACACGGGGGAATATTGAGACAGTCCTCATTTTCTGTCGATCATAGTCACGTCTTCACTGGTCCTGCTGGGCAGATCTGTTACACCTCCATAGCTGAGGAGGGAGTTAAGTTATACTGTTTATTTCTTCCTTGAAAGGAAAGTTATTGGTAATGGAGATAACGAAAATATCTTCGGGGTAGATCCGTGTTTGCTGAGCATTGAAAGCCCGGAGTAGCTACATGTTCGCTGAGCATTAGAAGCCCGGAGTAACTGCCTGTTCGCTGGGCATTAAAAGGCCGAGGCTGAGACTCGTTAAACTGTTCATACCTTAGAATTACGGGTGTGAGGAGCTGTGATGGCCCAGTGTCTCTCCAGGGCATAACTGGACTCGAAGTTCTACGGGTGGATGAGAGAGAGGCCGCCTCGAACCCGGGTTCATCTTATAAACAGAGAGGATCCGAACCTCACTGAGCACAGCGGAACAACACATGAGCCCTGGCGGTACGATCCTAGAACACGTCGGTACCACCCTGGAGAACAGATGTAAGGGTCAGGTCAAAGGCGTCAAGGGGTCGTTCAATAGTCTTTAAGGGTCAGTCCATCGTGATCAGGGGAGTCGAGGTGTTGTGGCTCAGAGGCGTCTTGACGGAGATGCCGGCGGAGATCGGGAGCTGTCTGAGGCAGCCAACGTCTTGGCCTACGTCAGAAGATGGCGGAGGGTAGTGCACTGGGCGTATCGAGAGGCACTCTTAAGAAAATGGATTCATCATATCCATAGAGTCACCAGAGTGTGCCCATCGCCCTGGTTTGCTAGTCATTCCATGAGGCAGCCATCGGTGCCTGACTTGCCTGCTGTAGCCTTAACCAGGTCACTGGTGGTGGTGCTGCATCATTCTCGTGCTTGCGTCTGATATATGCTCGAGGTAAACACCTCAGGAGTGTATATGGTATACTATGTCATCTTCCCTGTGTGTGTGTGTCTGTCTGTGGACACAGGCTTGTTAGCATGATGACTCAAAGAACAATATATGATAGAATATTCATACGCACACCATAGGTGCCTCCCTATGTGGGTGATCAGCAGTTTATATATTCAGGTCACGAAGTTGTGTCAAGTTGCATATTAGGAAGACAAATTCTTTGCAAGTGCTATAACTCAGGAGCTGAACGATAGGAAATTTAGATTTATAAAGTTCAGTAAAGACACTGTCCTGGTGTACTTAGTTGCACAAACGGTTATTCCATTTGTTCATGGTAGAACGTAAGTCAAATTAAGTTTATTATATTCTAGTCATTTCCTGTCCTTTGTATTTGAATGCACTTGCAGCTTTTATTAATTATTGATATGCCTTCTTAACACTCCCTCTGATATGATGTTCTGGGGATAGGCGTTGTGGTATATGAACGTGCATGTCTCAGTCATATGTTCATTCATGTGATTTGTTTCATGCAAGGTGGTAGTCACAGACAGGTCTACTTCCTCCTTGTCCCGTCCTCAGCACTATACACCTGGTTGGCCTGAAGTTCATCTGCCAGTACCTGACCACAACTGGTGCCTGTCCTCATCTCTCTCGATGTTGTCAGAATGCTGCCTGACCTGTCGTAATGTTAGCATCGTCTGTGAACACATTCTTGCATGGTTCCAGTCCCGTTGGCGGCTCATTTGCATGTATCATTAATAGCAGTGACAGAAGGACCGCATCCTGTGCTACCTAGATAATTGCTCTTACGCAACCCGGGTAATCACCCCTGACTTGCGTCCTTCAGTCTCTTCCATTTAGGTAATTTTCAGTCAATTATGTGATGGTTCCAGTGACAGGCACCTGTGCTGACGTTACCAGCACTGCGTGGGGCTGGGGGTTCCATTGAGAACCTTCTGTCATGGCACTTCGTGGCACTGTGTGTGGGGGTGGGGTGGTTTCCATTGAGAACCCCTGTCATGGCACTTGATGGCACTGTGTGGGGAGTCGGGGTTCCAGTGAGGAACGAGCTGTGCTGGCGGGTTGAGTGTACTCCTGAAGGTTAGGGTATGGTGTCTGTGTTTTGGTAACTGTGAAGTCTGGGTTAGGGTAGTGCAGTGTGGCTGAGGTACGTTGGTTGAAGTCTATACCTTAATGAGGGCTGGTTGGTTGGCGGCTTGAGTCGGGGCGGGACGACGGGAGTGCTTGTGAGTCTTGGTGGCACTGGATGTAGCGGGAGTGAGGGCCAGCCCTTGATGGCACCGAGTGATGACAATAGCCAGCCTAGGTGGCCGGCACCACAGGGGTAAGCTGGGCGACTGTTTATCTGAGCGGGTTCACGACGCACCGACGCACGCACAACGCACCATAAACGTCCGAGTTGATCCTGGCGCTTATTTATTGTGGAGTTCATCTTTCCCGCTAATTACCTGCCTGAACGTTGGGGGTCCAGTGGGTTGGGCAGCTCCAGCTCAGGCTGCTGTGGCGGCCACGTCTTAACATTATACCAGGCCCGAGGACTGGTGGGTGCAAATGCACTCATCACTCAGGAGGTATGGAAGGGGAGGAAGCCTGCAGCTGACTACTGTCTTTGAGGTTGGGTTCGTCTGCAGCCAGACTCCTGATGTGTTATGTATTACGGGTCGTGACCCTCTCCTTGGTGCTGTATGTGTGTCCTGCCAGTTGAAGGTCATACCTGGGACTGGTGCTCTGTGTGGCTAGTGCAGATTAACGACCTCCTCTGGTTCCATGTCCATTTACAAGTCAACTCGGATATTGTTTGCTTCTTCCATCAGAGTACAGTGGCTGTTGCGTTTCAGTTAGATTGAGAATTCCTGATACGATCGAAAAATGTTACTTTGTATAGAAAAGGACAGAGCCTTAGTGTTCCATTTTGAGGGTCTTATTGCATTCCAGCTGAGGTCATATGACAGTACCTCTCCAACTGGGGTCATCTGATACTACCGGTACACTCCAGCTGAGGTCACCGGACAGCACCGCTCCAGCTGAGGTCATCGGACAGTACCGCTCTAGCTGAGGTCATCGGACGGTACCCTTCCTCAGTCTGACGTCCATGCGTGTCGTGTGTCGGACAGGTTCTCTCGCTCCACACACACACACACACACACACACACACACACACACACACACACACACGTCTCTTGCGTCGAGTACTCACTTCGTCGTTCTCCGTGACCCATGGTTGTTTGGATGTTGGGGTCATCAGTGCCGTTAGCTTCACACTCTACATCCACCAACCGAAAAAATATCGTCATCGCCTTCTTCAGGTGTTTCATTCCAGGACCACATACACCTCTCACTATGCATGTGGCTCCTCTGTACGAGTGTTAGGTGTTGTCCCCATCTGTACATGACACAGTATTGGCTGGCCCACTGGAACGCTGATTAACAGACTCGCTGATCATGTTCCCACAACCCATGATACCCTGTAATGTGACACGAAGCTGTGGTAAGTGTTAGTATTGGCGAGGGGAGGCGTATTGGGCGGGGGAGGGAGTGCAACACTACTCGTTGTGGTACACATATTTTCACCACAAAGATGTTCACTTGTGTGATAATGATCTCTTGTATCAGTGGCCTATCATCCTCACCCCTGCATTCTCTGGTTACTGACACGCTGCGCAGTTACATGCGTAGCCAACCTGTTTTGCAGCGCTTCGAACGGACTGAAGCAGTTCTTTGGTAAAAGGTGTTCTGAGACAGTGTCATGCTGAAGTTTTCGATTCGCGGAAAACGTTTTTCTGACATCTGAAAAGTGATTGTTAGTGTGTGTGTGTGTGTGTGTGTGTGAAACTAGATATATATTTATGTACACACACAAGGTTAAGACATGGTACTTAAATACCTTCTATACAAGATTGACAGACGAGGAATCACGAGTGTAAAATTCTCTTCTGTTAACACACAGAGTAATCAGTTAGTAATAATTTTTATGCATTACGTGATGGCTTGCCAGAGTCCAGACATTGACGGGTAATCATTATTGGTGCACTTGCCTTTTATGGTGTACATATTTTCGTATCTGCACATACAGTGTGTATTGTACTTTAGCTTGGTCTATATACATAACTTGGTTTATGTACATACCTTGTGTGATGCACATAATTTGCTTGGTGCACACACGTTGGTCTCCATCTTTGGTTAGTGCTCTCAGTGTGGTTGGTACATATGTGTAGCCTATCTCCCATACGACGGGTGTCGAAATACCGTTTTGTTCAATTTTCTTGATTGTCTTAGCTGGCTGATTGTACTGCTACGTCGTAATGATATCTTTCTTTGAGAAAATATAAAGTTCACAGAGTTACACGGGATTTTACGATTTGTTTTCATTTTGCTGGATAAGATTGTAATCTTTATTAGTGTCACCGTATATTTTGACGGTAGAAGTGGAGTACCTCCGTGTACTTCATGAAGTTACTAATAATGGTCTTAGTTTTTGGTAGAAGTAGGTAGCGAGCGAGGGTCTCCACCAGGAAGGTACAGAGGCTCGTCAGGTTAAATCTTCAGCACGCGCTTTCATTACCAGGCTCGTTTTCAGCCCCCAGTTTCTTCTTGACTTCCCGCCGCTTACTCTTGTACATATCCCAATCACATGCGATCCTTCCCTGCGATTAACGCTCTCGCTTGTGTGTGGTTGGAGCAGCTACACGCAGGACACGAGGAAGGTTAGGCTGGCGACGTACACATCTGCCAGTGGTGACGGCAGTTGTGTCCAGTTGGACCGCAGGTGCGGCTTGACACTTACCACAGTCGGGCGTGGAGCTGCGACGTCGCGCTCCGTTGCCTTTGAGCAGAGCGAGTGTCGGTTTGGTGTGTGTGTTGATGATTTATGGCCGGTGGCAAAGGCATCTCCTCCCGCCAAGGTTCCCAGGTAGGAAGACGCGAGCGACAGGCGGCAGATGGCGCAGGTGAACAACAAACATGGCGACGAGAGGTGCGAAAATTAAGGCTGTGTTGACAGAAAGTCAGGGAACGGCATGCAAGGTACGGACCATTAATTCTGTTACCGCGGCGGTGCCAGGACCTGGGGTTGTGTCAGAGGAAGGGCTGGGCGAGGAGTGCCAGGACCTGGGGTTGTGTCAGAGGTGCTGGGCGAGGAGTGCCATGACCTGGGGTCGTATCAGAGGAGAGGCTGGGCAGGTGGAATGCCAGGGTTAAAGGTCGTGTCACACGTGAGGCGAGGAAAGCGTAGCTCCTCCTCAACAGCCGCTCGACCTCCACAGTTCACACCTTGTTTTCCGCTAAGGTTTCGACCAGGGATGTGGAGAAGGCAGGGTAGATTGGTAGACATCCATGCCAACCATACCTGTGTAATGGTTAGCGTTCCTGACCGTGACGCATTTACGGGCCGCCCAGGGTCGAGGGCATAGGTTCTAATCCTAGTTGTGGCAGTCGGTCCACAGTCAACCCAGCTGTTCATCCACCCCTAGGGGTTGGTCGATGGAATGGGTAGCTGGCTCAGAATAGAGT
>JAUUDY010503049.1:0-10610 GCA_032361765.1 Panulirus inflatus | reverse complement strand
CATTATTAAAACCACTGCCTGTCATAATTGTAACTACTATACAGGGGCAGGAGCACTGGGAAGCATTCTGTATTATGTTGGCAATTAGTCTTCTTGTTTGCTTTAACCCAGTTCATTCAGTCTTCAATTTTTCTTTTCTGGAATGATTATTTACCAGAAGACGGACGCTGAGTGAGTAGGTTTCGAGACTTTTAGGATGTAAAACATCATTCAAACACCAGAGTTGTCTTCTCTAGTATAAGCTAGACAGTATAGAATTGGTTAATGCTGATCCAGAATTATTAAGAAATAAAAGCTCAACTGTGCCCTTGAATTTTATTCGCATTTATGATGTGGTGGTTATTATTGTGCATTTCTAATTTACTGTACAGTTTTCGTATTTGAGACCCATATCATTTACTCTTGTATTGCTCATAGTTATTTACATCATATTGACAATAACTATTTGATACTGGTGTGTGTGTGTGAATTTAATTGTAGATACTGTATACTTAAATTTCAGACGGTGTAGGTGATAACTGTACTGCCACTGCAATATATGATAATTTACCTTGGAGTTTTGGTACTAAGAGTGAAGTAATAACAGGACATTGTACAGACTGTAGAATTATTTGAAAAAATAGTGTATTGATGATTTGGTTGTGGCGTAATCACTGATGTGTTTTGAGTTTTAACACTTAAAACTCGCAGATTTGTTTTGTTTTTCCCATTGTTGTCTGAGGTTATATTAATTTTCTTGACCATTTCTCTTTGGGGTTTATCCTGTAAACTCTAGGTGTCATCACAGCAATTGTCATACTGTACAATGCCAAATTTTGCCGGCTGTGTTTAATTTCCTCATTATTATTTTGAAACTTGTATGATCACAAGATGTCTCCTTGTTCCTTATGGGTGCCTTTTTCAGAGACTACCTCTCTGTAGAAGCAATTCTTAAGTGTAGATACAGATGTAAATAAGTGTAGATGTGAAAATATAAATGTAAAACTATAAATGAAAACAATATACAACTATTAACAAAGATAGGTGTTATTTAGTGACCCACCCAACCTTTGGCACCCCATACATAGATGATGTAACCTGCAGATAAGGGAGAAAGAATACTGCCCTTGTATAAGTGTTCTACAAGGCAACTAAAATGGACAGAAATTTGGGGGCTAGAAGTCTTTCTTTCTTGTATTACTTTCCAAAAGAAGTAATACAGGAAGGGACCAAGTGAGGTTTTTCCTATAAGGCCTATTATTTACATTACTGGGGACCCCATCTCTTAAACATTCTCTCCTGTCATAAGATTTCTTAACTTGATGTGTGATGCTTGCATTTACTGTGTCGTCAGTCTTTATATTCCATTCATCCAATTCTTTTACTTAAAGTACTTTTTAAAATTTTTTTTTTAACAAATTTCATGATTGACTTCATGTTATGCCCTCTGGCTGCTCTTTTTCTACATCTCTTGAAGAAGTTTGCTGTCCACATCAATGATCTGTTTTAAAAACCTAAAGGTCATGATCAGGTAATTTTCTCACTCTTTCTTCTGTGGACAAATTTCAAGTGTAAGTCCTTTTCCTGTAACTCTGCTTTCTTATTTGTGCTACCCTTGTGTCACTCCATCTCAGAACCCTCTCTATTACCTCGTTAGGCCTCTTGTTATCTCTCTGGTCTTCTGTAAGATATGAACAACTTGCTAAATATTTCCTTACATGTGTACTTGAAAGCTATTGTGATATTTGCCAGCAGATAGTTTGTCATCCTGTAAATGCTCTTCCTTGAAGGTTTGGGTGTGAACATACTTGAGTGTAAATTGAACTCTTTTACTTTCTCTCAAGTTTAAATTGAACTCTTACTTTCTCTTATACTTTATTTTTCCTTTAATCTAAGATGACCATAATTGGAACATGTTTTTGCTCATGCCATATTAGCTAGTATAAAGGAAAATTAATGAATTTCAACATCCCTTTTTCATTTGAAACTTCTGTATATGTTATGTTTTGACCTTATTTTGTCTAAGTACACATTGGTCATTATCTTTCTGAAGATTTATGACAATTTCTCCTCGCATAGGTCATTTAAAGTAAAATTTTTTGTATTTCAGTATGAAAGAGTATGGATCGTCATCGTTTGTGCAAAGGGACATATTCGAAGGGTTTTACCGAAGCCTCAAAGACAGAGGAAGAGAAAAGAGCTTATTATAAACAACGCAGGCTTATACCAAATTTTAGCAGTCTTTTTGTCAGAAATGAAAATCACAATCCTGAGCAGGCCTCCAGAGAGGCTTTTGATTCTCTGTGTGAAGAAGTAAAGGTGAGCATCGGTTATCATGATGTAGTAAATGAATGTGTTATGGTAGTATGTGTTAATGAGTAGTCACATCAAAAGCAGGTGTCATAGTTTTGAATACTTACTTTTCTCTTGATACTGTGTTATAGGTTTCAGGTTTGGTACTGTGTTGTAGGTTTGCAGGTTTTTGTTTGTTATACTAGGAAGGGAAAGGATTGGGTGCAACACTCAAAGAAGTGTGCAGATACATTCTGTTCAAAATGTTGATGGAGAAAAGCAAAAAGCCAAGAGAGTGGAAAAGAGCAAATATAATACCTGTTGATATAAAAAAGGCAACCAGGAAGAAGTGTTGAACTATAGACTAATTTCCCTGAAAGGGTGATTTGTAAGGTACTGGAAATGGGAAAGATAGTCAGAAAGCAAATGGATGACATTTTGCAGAAAAGAAATTGCCTGAGAGACAATATGGTTTCATTGAAAAGGGGTCTTATGTAACATACTTCTTAGATTTCTCTGAGAGATTGAGCTCTGTTTTGGAGAAAAGAGAAGAGCTGCTAGAAAGCTTGTCTGACACTGTACCACATGGGAGGCTGATTAAGAAGCTGGAATACCAGGCAGAAATAAGGGAGAGACCACTTTGTTGGATAGTAGATTATTGTACTGGAATGGGATAATGGATGGATGTCATAGGAGCCTTCTTAAAATGGGTTGAGGTCACCAGTTGAGTGTTAGTGTTCTGTTTTAGGACCACTATTTTTCTTGATGTGTATGAATGACTTGCCAGAAGGTATGAACTCCCTAAATATTTTTGCAGATGATGCAATGTCACGAGGAAAGTGAAAAGTGAGGAGAATTGCATTGATTGATATTATGAAGGGGACCTTGAAAGACTTGAAACTTGGTCTGATGCATATTACGTGAAATTCAACCCAAGTGAATATAAGGTGATGCAGATGGGACATAGTGAAAGAAGGTCTCAGAATGAGTTTTAAATAACAGGAAATAAGCAACTGAAGTCTCTCTGCTAAAGCGACTTGGGAGTTTACATTAACCCATACCTTTTGCAAGGGTCCCACATTATGAAAGTAGCAAAGGAGACAAACTAACTGCTGGCAAATGCTAGAATAACATAAAAGTACTGTATTACTTAAGGAAATATATGGTAAGCTGTTCTCATCCTACATAATGCCAAAAGTAGAATATGTCTCCCAGATTTGGCCACTCCACCTAAAGAAGCTTAAGGAGCTAATAGAGAAGGTCCAGGGGAAAGCAACAAAGATGGATTAAGAGAGCTGAGTTTCAGGAAAAGGCTAGAAGCCTAAGAGGAAGAGAGAAGAATGAAGATTATTGTATAGGTGAAAGTCATAGGCTTTGAACGCACAAGAAAGGAAAATGCTGGGTGTGTTGGAAGTGAAGAATTATGCTATTTCTGGTGCCACTCCTTTTGAGTAGTTATCAGTTCAAGGTTCATTTTTGCTTTATGAATTATGCTATTTCTGTTGCCACTCCTTTTGAGTAGTTATCAGTTCAAGTTTCATCAGGGATTGACTTTAGCCATGAGTTTTATCTTTTAAAAGTTTCTTTAGTCAAACCATGCATGTTTATTTCTCTTCTCTTTTTCATACATCTGCTTCGCCTTGTATTAGTGAGGTAGCACCAGGGGCAGATGAAGAAATGGTCTCATTCACTTACATCCTTGTACCTATCATGTATAATGCACTGAAACCAGAGCCTTGTATAGTAGTAAATAATCTCTCAAGCATTTTTTAGGGCATTCAGATATTTTTGTATGATATTTTAACATGTTCCAAAGAATTCCTCCTAAATTGATATTTCTGAATCTCTTGCAGAAATACTTTAAGATTTAGAATGTTATTCTTTATGCCTTCAGTTTAACTGGTTACCATATGACAGCAATGTTCTGTTTTGCTTCTTATATACAGAGAGAACATTTTCATCATTAGCTTTCATTTTCTTGTGAAAGTTCTCCTTACTATTCATTCATTGTTTGGCATAGAAGCATGTTCCTTAAATTTAGGGCTTTAATTATTAGTAACTCCCAAATTTTAATGTTCTTAAAGTATGATATTGGTTTGGTCTGATTTTCTTTAAACACCAAATATGAATTTCAGTCACTGGGCATCTTTGAGGAATCCATACCTAGGCAGACATCGAACAGCTTCAGGAAACCCCTCACAATTAACAGTTCTCTCACAAATTCTTCCCTTGGAGGTTTGAGTTATAGTTCTGCCAATGACACATTCGACAAACTTGTATTTGTTGGAAGACCCAGGTATTTATTCTACTTATCTTTGTTTTATTTAGATTCTTTTAAGAACCACAGTCACTGCACATGCTTTCGCACACAAATCTGTGACATTGCATCCATTTCTCAAAGCGGTGGTTACATATTTCATTTTTTTTTCTCAGAAATGGAAATTGGTTTAATTTGAAGCTATAGGACCCCTTTTATAGGGCACCTACTGCTTTAAGGTTGCACCACTGTCAGTGGTAGGGAAAGGATAGATTTCCTCAGGAGTGAGCAGTTCTTTGGTGTGATTATATTCCTTTTCAGCCATAGATAATGATATAACCTTGCCAAAAGTTTCCTTTCATTTGCCAAGAAGGATTGTACATTATTTTTGTGCTGCCTAGATGGTAAAGAAAATGTATGTAAATAACCTATAATGAATATTTCATAATGTTTGAAAATTTATACAATAATGGAACATACATTAATGGAAATTATAACATGATTGCATAGTGAAATATATGTATATTATACCAAAAAGAGGGCTGCATCTTACAGTGGACATTACTGCATCTTGAATGCTTATTCATTTGATTATGCCCCTACATTTGGAAGTAAAATGTTGCTACATGTTTATTGATGTTTACTGTATACAATAAGATATTATGAGATAGGGTTAGTGACATCTGCTTAGTGAGCCAGCATTTCAGTGGTTGTCATGTTGCACTCCTCTGATCAAGGTAGCTGTCTTTTCTTTCTGTCTCTGTTATTTTGTCCACAAACATACAATCTCTCCTTGTCATATGTTACACTTGACAACATTTAACTCATACAGTTCATTCTTTGTAACTCTTGATTTTCCTGTGGTGAGCACTATGTGCTAAACCTGCCTTTTGGCAAAATGGTAAGAACAGTAGATAGAAGTAGTAGGTTGGAACATTTAGGCAGGATTATTAGGTAGAAACATTAGATAGAAGCAGTAGTTAGAAGCATTAGATAGTAGTCATTAGGAACATTAGATAGGAGCCTCTGCAAACACTGCACTAGAGTTGCCCTCTTCCAGTGGCCTGTTAAGGGTGAGGCACTGAAAGCTAAGAAGCAGCACTGGAGTTCTTAAGATGTGGAGACTGTTGCTGTGGCCACCCCTTTGAGGGAGTTCCAGTTGGAACTGGCATTAGAGATGTAGATAGATTGATAGATATGTAATATTTTTCTTAGAGAGAAAAAGCACTTTCAGATGGTAATACAAAGAATATTGATAGAATGTTATAATGTCCACCTGTGGACTACTGGCATTCTGTTCATGAACATACAGGTTTTTCTTGTATACATAACACTTGACAACACTTAACTCACATAGCTTATTTTTTGTACCTAGATTTTCCTGTGATGTAGCGAGTGAAAGAGTAATGATTTTTTTCCTGTGAATGATTGAAAGTTTACCCTCTTTCTAAATATTTATTAATTTTCAGGGTTCCACAAGCTCCTCAAGTTACTGCATGCCCATCATCATCTGGAAGTTCTCTTGATTCTAGTGATCTGTTGTTTAAGTCCCTTCTGTCCAGTTTGCCAACCATAGACTCAAGTTGGGTAAAAGGCAGGGGCTTAAAGTCTGTACCTGAAGCACATGAATGTCACGAAAAAGAAGTAGATATCAAGCAGAAAGTGGCATATCTCCATGACTATGTTGATCAACTTCACACGACAAACTATAAAAGCCTTCCATCAGTAAAGCAGCACCAGATGTCTCCTCAGCTTTTCTCATCAGATAATTCTTTAGACATTTCTAAGTTTAGACATGAGACTGGGAGAGCACCAGAGGGGCAGCAGTCTTGTAAAATTGGGGAGATAAATAAAGGAATAGGAGGCAGAAAAGGTGTTCAAACTAGGAAAGGAAAGAACAGTAACAAGGTAGATGAGCTTTTTTTGAACCCTGTTGTATCATGCACAGATGCAAAAAAGAATGTTAAAGAACTAGCTACATCTTTTGCAGTCCCTGTGATACAATTGACTCAAGTTGCATCTCAGACAGACTGCTCCTTGTTGGGTCAGTTTTTAGACGCTGTAGATAATGTATCTCCTTCAGTAGACCAGAAACGGGTATCAAGAACATCACAAAATTCTATTGGGTCTCAGCATTCTGGGAAGTCTAGTGTTAAAAGTGATATTTGCACAAGTACTCCTACAAATGCAAATAAACACAAGACAGTTTTGAGGAATGGTAGTCACTGGAGCTCGCATGCCTCTTCTTCACTTGAAAATGTTCTTTCACCTGTTCCCAGAGATAACAGTCTCATAACTGTGGACACCTCATCAGTGTTTGAGAGTCCAATGCCCTTTAAAGATAATAGTGGAGTATCATCAAACAAAGTCGAAGTTGGACCATCTCATGGGAGTAAATATGAGAGTTGTTTGTCATCTCATAACTTTGAAATAAGCCACCCATTGAGTGAACCTCTTGATCTGCCAAGAGAATTGGTTAAAGATAGCTCTGTCTCTAGAAAAGGAAATCCATTACTGGGGAGTTGCTGTGATAGTTCCAAAGAAATAACTAATGAATCAATCAAAGAAGTCTTTGTACCTGTATATGATCCCAAGGGAGCATCAAACAACAGTTTGTCACCCCTCCAAAAGATTAACGATGTAGAATCCATTTCAGTTGCTACTTTACCTGTGAAAACAAGCAGAGCTGTTGAGATATCACCTGTGCTGGTCAATTTCACTAGAAGAAAGAAATGTAAGAAAAGACAGGTAAAGCGATTGCAGTCATCAAGGGATACTTCTTTTGTGGAAAAATCTGTGGTTATTACACAGGACAGAAAAGTCTTCCTGACTCCTGACCAAAGCCTTATACTACCTAGCAGAACCAGACAACATAAGTCAAAAGGTGAACAATATCCATTGCCTAGTGGATATCATCAGGAAGGCTGTGCGGATGATGTAGTGAAAGGATCACCTGTGAATAACCAGGCAGTAATTCTAACAAAATTTAATGCTAAAGGATCAGCAGTGGAGGAACAGTCTCTGATTTTGACTAGAAAACCAAGATTGACACTCACCAGTAGAAATCACTCATCTGTTTCACAACAATCCCCTGCCATGCTCAGAAGGAGAATCTCAGAGAGACTATTTAAAAGAATGTGTAAGAGTACTCTTGGTAATGTGGCATCTAGTCAGGAATCCAGCAGTTGCATATCAATACTATCATCAGATAATGAAGAGTCATCAGTTTTAACCAGTAGAGCTGGAGTGACAGATTATAGTAGAAAACAGTTGGTTGGTATCGATAATCCCCCCAAGGTAACCAGAAGACGAACTTCTAAGAAGTCATTAAAGAAGAACACAGTCCATTGTGATAATGTGACTGATGTTAAGAATGAATTGCAAATTCTTCCAGGTCAAACCAGAAGGTCTGTAAGACTGTTGTTAAAGAGTTGCAAAGTCCTGTCAGATGATGAAGATGAGTTAGAAGTTCTTCCAGTTCAGAAGAGAATGTCAGTAAAACAGTTGTCCAAGAGGAACATAGTCACTCCAGGTGATGTGACAGATGATGGAGAAAAATTGCAAGTATTTTCAGTTCCGACTAGAAGGTCAGCTAAACAGTATGCAAAGGGGTATGTTACTCAGTCAAACATGAAAAATAGCATAAATGGTAGAGAAGAATGTAGCATGATGGACATCAGTAAGTTTTCTGTCAGAAGTTTAAAAGCAGGCCTCAGTCATACAAGAGCTAGTGCTACACCTAATAGCATTATATCCGAGAGCTGTTTTATTGCCACCTTTAAAAAAAGAAGAAAGAGAAAGGCAGATCTTTCGGTATTTTATAAGACAAGTGATAGCCAAGATATGTTCATTTCATCTGTAAAGTCTTTTGAGGGATTTAGTATGAGAGAAGAGAAAGAAAATTTGTTGCCTAACGATGAAATTTTAGAAACAAAGGGAAATCTCAACATTAGAAGTGAAGTCTGCAAACAAGAATCAGATGACTTCAAAGAACTGGATTGTAAAGTTAATGAATCTTCAGCTGATGAAGGACTAGAAAGTCTCAAGAGTCAGATCTCTGTATCAGAATCAGACTCCATATCTAATGAACATTACTTGAGAAGATTTAGTAGTTCAGAAAGCACTCAAGAATCCGTTAATAGGGATGGCAGCCTTATCGGGAAACATGTAAAATTCCTACAGTCAGTACAGAACTTAAATACTTCCCATGAACTTGAAAATGGGGTTGAATCTTCTCCTTTCTCCAGTCTAATCCCTGTTAAACGAGGAAAAGGATGGATAAGATCGCTCTCAAACATGGCCAGTGCACAAGTAAGTTGTGTCCAAATGTCTGTTGGTTAAATTTTTTCTCCATTATTATATCTACTTTTTTGTGCTACCTGCATAATGTGGCAGACACTCAGATTATATAGTTGACTAGCTTATTAAGACTCTCCCAAACACAGCAATATTTGCATTTCTTGTCATGTTTCTTGTTTTTGATGCCCTTTTTTTTCATTTAAAGCCCTCATTCTCATACCTTTACTACAGCTAAATGATAATTTTACCATGAAATTACTTTTCTTTTCACTGACAGTAATACATGTGAATGATTTGCTAAGCTCTTTATATATTTTAGATGATATTATAAGAATGATTATAGAATGCATAGTGGACATGTTTTGTGTAAGAGGTTTGAAGCATGAACAGAATGACTTTTGTAAATTTTGAAGTATTTTCACGAGAAGACTGTTAGCTTTTTAATGAGCAGAAAGATGCAGGTGAATGTTATGTGGCTTTATACATGGGAACATGAGATACAGATAATTATTATAGTTAACATATTTTAGAATACTAACAATAGAAACTGAAATGAGATTGTAAGGGTCATGCTGAAGAAGTGGTTGCCTTAATCTGCAATTTGTACCTTAGCTGGGATCCCCTTAATTGATGAGTACTTATGATAAAAGATGAATGATGGTATCAGGAAGGTTGAAGATTGGATGCCAAGGTTATAACTGTATAGGTAGGTGTGTAATGGATATGATGTATGAAGGAAGTTCAGGTTATTCCATTCTGCTGGAAAGTTAGGAAACTGAAACTGTTTAGAAAGAATGCTGTATATTTTTTATGCAAATTAGTAAATCAAGTAATGTTTTTATTATAGAATTTTCTACTTTCCATTTTTTTGTTCCTTTTGCTATGCCTATTTCTGCATCATGTTAGCTGTATTTCTAAAGGGATGGTAAAAAATTATAGTTTGTAGAAAAAGAATTAATCATTGTCATTCCTTTTTTTGAGATAGATAAAGTAGTAAAGGAGTACTTTGATCATGCTACATCATAGAAGATGTGAGCAACTGAGGCCGTTTCTTCTTCTGTTTCTGTTGTTACCTCACTTATGTGGGAAATGGTGAGCATGAAAGAAAAAAGAAATATTGTAGTTATCTATTTAAAACTTGTGGATAATCTTGTTCATTGGTTAATAGAAAATTAGATATGAAACAAGAAGCAAAATTAACATCATTATGAAGAATCCATTTGCTATGGTAAAAAAAAAAGTTCTGTGATACTGATGCCATCCTGTATCAGAGTCTGATAGATTTGTTGTTAATTATATGTTTCAGATAGCATTAACAACTATTTGATATTTTTTGAAAATTTCCTTCAAAGTCCAGAAACTTGTTCACTTACAAGAGCAGTATTTTTCTGTAATACAAACAATAAGTTAGTGTCTGTTTGATTTATCGTATCTATTATTTTTCAGATGTCATTCAATGCACATGGATCTTTTGATGGTGAGTGATTGAAACCTTATTGTTCATTATATATAATAACCTGCATTAAAAGTTGTAGTTGTGAATGAAATTGTTAGTTTTGTAGGACATTCATTTATCTTATCATATTTGGCTTCTTTCCCGCATTCACTTCCCTAACTATAGCATTCTGGACTTTGTCTCATTTATGTGGGAAACAGGCATTAGAGATCTTTTTCTTTCAAACTATTCGCCATTTCCCGCGTTAGCGAGGTAGCGCCAAGAACAGAGGACTGGGCCTTTGAGGGAATATCCTCACCTGGCCCCCTTCTCTGTTCCTTCTTTTGG
>JAUUDY010502829.1:0-10612 GCA_032361765.1 Panulirus inflatus | reverse complement strand
AATGACCGAGTCGCTTATGTGAATGTTCATTTCAATAATGCCTCTTACGTCGAGACTTTCATTCGAGATACTTTTAAGGGATGGGTAAAAGTCCGAGCATTGAACAAGTTGAGTGCGCATTGATGGCTGAATAAAATCATCATGAATGACATCTACTTCCGCACCGCTGTCTAGAAAGATTGTGATAGGCTGATTCTGAAGAGAACCTACTAAATCGAAACTTTTAACGTGCAAAGATGCCAAAAAACGAAAAAATTTTAAGAGTTCTTTATGAGATGGAGTCTTATCATGAGAGGAAGATTGTCATTGTTGATAATACGACGATGAACCTGTGTTAGATGACGTCTGTCTAGCTAATGCTCGGCATTCCGCTGAAGTGTGTCCAGCGTTCCTGTGATATGAACACCTGCTTGGTGGTGGGTGTTGGGTGCGGGCGGGTGAAGGTCAGGCTGTTGTCTGACTGGAGGAAATGATGACTCGGTCGGCAGAATTGTGACGACCGAGGCTGTGATGCCGTGGGTCGTTGCCTGCGTTTGTTTTGGTCAAGGCTCACGTGAGAATGATTCCGTTATGTAAGAACACACATTCGCCTTATGTCCTGGTTGGCGACACAGGAAGCACGTAACTGTATTTAAGCGTTGTCATCACTGATTTGCTTTCTTTGACCGCGAGACGAATTAGTGCGTTGGCCACTAGAATGTTTAGTCACACTTTGGAAAGCCATCCCCAGTGTCTTGGTGTTGGAATAACCACCTTTCTTTTGAGTGTAATTTAACACTTTTGTTACTAACTCTCAATGATGGGTCGATATTCTCAGTAAGTAACCGCCGTCTTACGTCTGGAGGCAATTCTTTTAGGAGTAAGGTGATGTGTAATAATCGCATGAGTGTTTGTACGTGTGTGTCAGGGTTCATCATGGCTGATATCCAGGGTGAGGATTCATAAGCCTCCCTAACTAATCTCATTTTTCCATGCAAGGTACTCCAGTGATCAGGGACTGCCGTATCATCCATGTATGTTGTATTAAGTGCAAGTAAAAGGACGTGTAGTATACTATCTGGGAATGATTCCTCACAACCTAATCTGAGCAACATTTTGAATTCTTCCCAAGATGTACAGTTCCGGATTTTATCTGAGTCATGAACAACCTTAGCTTGTTAAAATCAATGAGGGTTTTAGCAACCGATATAAGCACTCTGTCTCCTGAATCACCATTATGTTGAACAATGTCCTCGCATTTCTAATCCACCAATCAAAATTAACAAGTTTACCATCAGATGAATCATGTGATTCCCTGGCGTGCATTAGTGTAATAACAGTTTTTTTGTGAAGGAATCGTTTGTCTCGAGTGTGGCAACGTATGAGGAGGCTTCCGCAGGTTATGTGTCGCCAGTATCTGTCAAAACAACATTGTGTGACGTCGCCATTTTAGAAGGCTGGTTCCGTTTATAATAAGGGATTCTAGGTGCATTTCTAAGTACATATGAGTCTTTACGTTTATCGCATGGAACCTTGTCGAACATGTATTAAAATCAAAGTTAAAGGAGGCACGTGATAACCAAAAATTTGAAATAAAAAAATTTGCCTAATCCAAAATACATATAATGGTTCTTATTACAAAATGTTGAAATGAACTGGTCAGAGGAAAGGTAAAAAAACTAAATTATTTCACCAAAGGTGTACATAACACTATAGCATATGTTATGAAAGGAGTCATCACTAATAAATATCATAATTACATGATATCACAAGAAGGAATATATGGAATAATAGGTGGAACCTTAGATTAATTGGTGAATTTCAGAAGTGAATGGTCATGTCAAGAAACACAGAAAAGTATGTATGTCTGTATGTAGAGACTAAGAAGTAGTACCACAAAAAGAGTATACCTCACTGAGTGAACCATTTGACACAGTTCTTATCTGAATAGGAGAGTCTTCCAGGGCGTCTTGGGTGTAGCGAAGCGGAGATGCGTGCAGAATAGCGGCTCGCTAGAAAGTGGGTTGAGTGTGCGAGCGGGGAGGGGCGAGGCGATGATGGTGTCTGGGATGGCATCATTGATGATGTCTATGGAGCAGTTGTCAAGAGGATCTCCAAGTTCGTGGGGGCAGGATTGAGACGTCTCGATGTGATGACAGCACTGTACGACTGTGGCGCTGCGTTGATTTCCCTTGCAAGCAACCCACTGTCAGCATTGCAATTCAGGCGTATCTTCGGTACAGGGAGGTATGGGCGATGGATCACGTAGCTGGCAGTGGGTTCAGCCCTTAATATCCACACGAGCGAGCGCCAGGACTGTTGGCTGTGTTAGGTAGGCTTGTATGAATGCTGGGAACTCCAGGCGTACAAATATGTAAAATGTATGACTGTCGTCCGTGGTCACGTAGGTTCTTACTTCGCTGCCACCATTTGTAACGATGAGTTGGTAAGAAGGAGATCTGTTCTTTCTTCGCTCCGTAGTACTCAGTGAAGATCAGGTGGCCTTTACAGTTTTATCATAAAAGTAGGTACGTACACCTATAGTACTCTGGACTATGGTCTCATGACACACTATGACACACACTAGCGGACCGTGTGATGAGGCAGGTCCGTGTGTCGCTGACTCGTGCTAAGCCCAGCATTTTATCTGGGACTGTCAACACCTCATCAATAGTTCGGCCGGCTCTTCCTTGTATCGTGTGCAGGTCCACTTTACATGTTGCACAAGACTAAACATTACCTTATGCTTGGTTCTTACAGATTAAGCAGTAAACCCTTGAACACATCCAGTGTGATACAACTACATATGTACGACTCACCGTGGTATGATAAAACTAGATAGCTAATGAAATATTAGTGGTACATGTGTTTATCTTACCTATGCATCACTTTCCAACATAACATAAGAACATCGCTATATAGCATACGCCCTGTACGTACTATAAGAACATCAATACCCAACACATATTCTGCACATATGAACATCACTACCCAACAAAACCCTACACACAAAGTAAGAACATCAGTACCCAACATACATCCTGCATATAATGTAAGAGCGTCAATCCTCGACATACACCGTACATATAACAAAAGAAAACCACTATCCAACATACACCTGCACATACCATCAGACCATCATTATCCACCATATACCTTGCACATAAAAGAACACTTCCCAACATACACCCTATACATAACGTGGTAACATCACTACCAGTATACACACTGTATACATACTGCACATAAGAACATCACTACCCAGCATATACTCTGACCATAAAGTAAGAACATCATTACCCAACAAATACCTTTCACGTAACATGAGAACATCACTGTCCATCATAAACCCTGCACATAACAAAACATCATTTCCGAACATATACCCTTCATATAACAGAACATTACTATCCAATATAATATCCGGCAATGTACATGAAAACCTAGAGTGACGTTAATGTAACATCACATCAAGAGAAGACTACATAAATCTATAGATTTTATTAGATAAATAGCTGAATAATTTCACAAACTGTCAGTAATCTTAGACATGTTAGCAAAACACAAGGGTAATGCTGGCATCTAATATTCAGAAATAAACTGATGGCAGCCATACAAGGCATTTTCAGCCATGAATTATACATCACACATTGATCATATCATATGTGAACTACAACTGAAAATTTGACTCGGAATTTGTCGACGTTGCCTCCGGGTGATGCACAGGATCCATCGAGTGTACGGCTCATTACTACTATCTCCAAGTGATGCATGTGATGCGTCATCTGTAGAAAGTGACCATGGAACCCGTCCTCATGACTTCCTAATGGTCCATGTGATACATCAGCTGTTGGAAGTGACCATGTAACCCGTCGTCATGACCTCCTGGTGATTCATGTGATACATCAACTGTCAGGAGTGACCAGGTAACGTGTCTTCATGACCTCCAGATGATGATCCATAGGCTACAGCGACTGTAAAAAACATCATCACGGACTACAGTTGTTACATAAGATACAATGAATGTAAGAAGGAGGCACGTAAGCCTTTGTCGTAGCCTCCATAACAGTTATATCAATAGTCAAATATGTAAAAAAATACGAATCTGTGTGTTTGTTGTGTCTATGTTGTAGAAAAATTGTGTCATAGGTATGCCACGTGGTGACCTGGGGTCTCAACAGATTCCTCGGCCGCCTGGGATTTCATACCCTCATGGCGAATGGTCACTCAAGGCGCGTTTGTCACATAGACTTGCTAATTTAACTCGCCTGCGGCGGTCATGTGACCCCGGGGTCAGCCACGAGGTCAAGCCTGGGAAAGGTCGCCTCCCATCCTCGTTTCAACCGACAAGATTGGGCGCTAGGCCTGAAGGAGTATGAGGGCCGAACCTTAGGCCTCCAGCCAATCACACTCGGGATTGAGGGCATGGCAATCAGTCTTTCGACCAATCAACGATAAGTGTACGTGGTCATTCTTCCCAATCATAGTCGAGTCAGGCGGATCAGGGCGGTGCTGGCCACTCCCGGCTGGCTGCCCCTCCAATAAAAGCCCCTCACGACTGCTTGGCCGTGGTTCCCGTGTGGCGGTTCCTTCAGATAAAAGGCTCCGACGATAGTCTAGGAGTCGATAGTCTAGGAGCCCGGCCAACAACACAGACACGAACTCGCGAGTCCAGCAGCTGCCCCCTCCAGACGAGAGTCTAGCAGCCACCCACCGACTGAGAATGACAGTCTATGGAAAAAGACCCGAACTTAGAAACATAAGTGTGGATTATAACAGTGACCAGTGTAGTGTTTAGACTGCGAGTGTGGACTACAGCAGTGATCGAGTGCCGTGAAGTGACAGTATAAGTTTTCGTGACTAATTCTTGTGAAGACCAGAGCCCACGGCCCCAGCTGGTCGGGCGCATAACCTGACTGGCCGGTATGGAGAGCTCACGCTTCTCAAACCGGGACCACCGCCTGCGTCAGGAGTACAGAGGGAACAGGGATCCCCGCAACGAGGCTCCGCGGGCGAGCGCCGGGGCCCCTTCTATGAGCGCGGCTGATGCCACGATCATCGACTCGGTCTTCGACCACCCCACCGTCACCGACACTGCCGACCAACAGGAATGGATCCCTGTTGTGAACAGAAAACGAGAAATGAAACGCCGCCGTAACTCTTCGGTAAACGACGTTTCCCAGGAAGCCCTAAGTGCCCCGACCGCCACACCAACGACCAACACCACCGCAGAACGACGACCAACTCCACTGCCTCCACGACGACCAACTCCACCGCCTCCACGAGCTCAGCTCCGGCGCTTCCCAAGTTCCGGATCACGACAACAGAAGCAACAACGGCTTATGGGACCATTTCCAGCCTGGAGAAAAAGCTGCCTATTGCCAGATTCTCTGTCAGGCCCAACCTCAAGGGGAAGATGATTCTCCACCCAAAAGATGCCTCCTCAGCCAACGCCCTGGATGTCCTTCTAAAGGACTCTACCGCTGCCACCAGATTGGACTCGGCCTTGAAGGAAACGAAATCGGTGGTACTCAAGTACCCCAGAGAATTGCTCCTGGATCCCCTAGAAACCGCACCAAGGTTCTGGAGGCGGAGCGCTGCACTCCGCTCAGACAAGACCGTCCAGACTCGGCAGGTTATGATTACCCATTATGGCCCAACACCGAGCCACATCGATTTGAAAGTCTGGGGCAGATACGAGGTGCGGCCTTACATTCCAGAACCCCAGAGATGATACCGCAGCCAGAGGTTCGGGCACCACCAGTCAAGGTGCTCAAACAAGGACGTATGCGCCATATGTGCATTGAGGCACAACACGTAACTGTGCCTTACCAAGCTGAAACGCGGCGAAAAGGTATCGCCCAAATGCGTCAACTGCCAGGGGAAACACCATACGTGGAACCCTGGCTGCCCCGAGCGAACCAAGAGGGTGCACGCCACCAAGCCTGCGCCCCCTCTACCCACCAAACGGACCACCACCGCATGTAAGCCAGCTCCCCACGGCGCCTTCGTTTGGGGCCAGCAGAAGCAGCAGCAGCAGCAGCAGCCCCCGGCCCCATGGAATGCAGAACACTTCCCTGCACTCCCCAAGTCGTCCCCCATTGCCACACAGGAGAGGCTGCCTGCACCACCCAAGACATCGGCAAAGAACGAACGGCCGATCCCGAGTAGCATGATCCACGTGACAGACCTAAGCAAGGTCCTGAGCGACCGCGAAAGCTCTGGCAACGCTGCTGGGCCATAAGATCCAGGCAACCCAGCTCTCCGCCCTGATGGGGAGAGTACTTGGGCAAGTGGCTACAGTCCCCGATTCAGTCAACAACCCCACAGACTCCACTCCAGTCAGCCAACCCACAAACCCCCTACTAACCAACGACCTCACACCCGCGCTGGAGCAGATACAGGTTACGGCCGAGATGCACTCCACCCCCAAGAGAGAGAACAAACGGCAGCCGAAAGCAAGGGAAAACCCAGAGGCCCACCGAAGTCCACTTGACCGTACCCCTCCGCCAAGAGAGGTTCAACGAGAAACCCCGACAGGAAGTCGAGATGGACCTCATAGAGCTGGTAACAGAGTTGGAACCCCCGACCATGAAAACCCAACAAGGTCCAGCTCACAATTGGACAGCAGCACCTCCCTTAGGATCCTCTCCTGGAACATCCAGGGAATAAGGAATAAAATACACCTCCTCCATGCAGCAGCGCAAAGTGAAGGTCTAGACATCATACTCCTTCAAGAGACCCTCCTCCCAGAACACCACAGTTTCCGCTTTAGTGGGTACAAGGTGTACAGAAAACACTTTGATCAGGCACTGACCAGAGGCTGCATGATCCTAGTCAGGTCACACATTCCAAGCACAGAGATCGAGCACCTGATACCTTGTGGCCAGAACGTTGAAGCGTAAACCATAGGAATCACCCTGCAAGACCGTGACATCATCATCTATAACTTCTACAAGAGCCAGAGGGGCTCTCTAGATGTCACGGACTTATTTGCATCGGCTGCGCACAACGCCACGCTGGTAGCAGATCTCAACGCTCACCATCCCTTTCTAAATTCAGCGAGCGCCACCAATGAAGACGGGCTGCACCTCTACCATACAATGCTTGACACGCCATATATTGCTCTCCTCAACAACGGCGCCCCAACTCACATAAGGGGAGGGAGACTCGACCTTACCTTCCTCTCCCGCTTCTTGAAAGACTCAGCTCGCTGGCAGCTGCACCCTTCACTCACCAGCGACCATTTTGCCACGCTCACCACTCTATCTGTCAAGAAGTTCCCTCCGCCTCCACCACCGAGGTGGAGGTATAACACCGATAAAGCCAACTTGGAGCTTTTCAGAAACAAGATTCAAGCCTGGCAAGAGGAGCAACAACATCAGGTGGGCATCACTTTCACGGACTTAAATCGCCTTCATGAGGAACTAGCCCGAGCCCTTCAGGAGGCTGCAGATCTGGCCATCCCCAAGACCAAGCCTTCAGCCAGATGACACCGAAACTATTGGTACTATTGCAGCAGAGTGAAAGAGCTCAACAACAGGGTCAACAGGGCTAGAAAGAACTATAGAAAACACCCCACCGATGCAAATAGACACCTCCTACAAGACACAATCCGGCACACCAGAGAAGAGACCAGAAGCATCAGGCGAGCAAACTGGCTCAAATGGTGCTCCGAGCTGAACGCGCACACCTCCCTTGACGCGATGTGGGCCCAGATCAAGAGAGCATCTGGCACGACGGTACCGCCACAACCCCAGTCCAAGAGAGAAGGCAGAGAGGCTCGCGGGTCTCTTCTCCGAGCGAGCAGCCACAAACAACCTGCCAACACAGGCGGAAGATACACAGAAAAGACTTAAACAGGGGAGGACAGCACGCATAAGAGAGGCAAGCAGCAGGCAAGACACAACGGACAGGGCCTTCACTAAACAAGAATTGGAAAAGGCGATGAAACGGAGCTGGGACACGGCACCAGGGGCCGACAGAATAACCTATTCCATGCTGCGCCACTCTGGAGAAGCTGGACACGAGGCATTGCTGCAGATCATCAACGCCTCGTGGACAGCACAGAAACTTTCACTGGAACAGAAAAAGGCAGACATCTAGCCCATTCCTAAGCCCGGAGAACCAGAGAAACCACGACCCATCTCCCTTCTCAGTTGCATCGCCAAGACGGCTGAGAGGATGGTTCTCAACAGGATCCAGTGGAAAGTCGGCTCCATGCAAACCCCACATCTTCGTCTACACAGAGAACACCGGGACAGCTACCTACATTGCCGAGATACTAAGCATTATTGACAGCAAACCGGCTATAGTCGTCTTCCTGGATTTAGAAAAAGCCTACGAGCTCGCCAGTCTGCTTGCGATACTAGAGACTCTAACTGAGAAGGGAGTCCAGGGCAGGATCATCGGGTGGATCCAGGACTACCTGATGCATCGCCAGGAAGCAGTACGATTCCAAGGAGTCGCCTCGTTTTATAAGCCCCTCGAGAATGGCACCCCATAAGGAGGCATCCTCAGCCCAACACTCTTCAACATCCTGACGGAGAACCTTGCGAAGCTCCCATTCAGGCCTACAGTTAAGCTCCTGTGCTACGTTGATGATCTTCAGCTGATAGTGCGAGGGCCCGGGAGAGTCACTAACGCCCAGTACGCGCTTAAGCTGATTGAAAATGAGTGCAACTGGCTGGGGCTCAAGATAAACCCAAACAAGACAAGGCGATGGCCCTCTGCTCCACGAGACCAGACAGGATGCTCTCCCTTCAAGGAACGCCGGTAACCTGGGCCGACCGACACCCACCAGTGTCTTGGAGTGAGGTTTGACCAAACACTCAGCTTCAGGACGCAGTTTCATTATCTCCGACAGAAAACGAGAAACAGAGAAAACCAAAGGGTGCGTCCACACGGTCGAACAATGTCCGTCGGACAAACACTGTTACCAGTTAACAATGGAAAGCGGAAAGGCTCACTGATGACGTCAGAAGCAAGCCCCTGGAGGTGTACTGGACACTATCCATGTTCGTAGTATCGGAACTTCGGACACTGTCTGATAGGACAGAGGCGTGGAAGTATACGATACTGCCAGGCACACGATGAACAGAGTTACTTGGTTATCGGATTTTCTGAGTCTGTTAGTTGATTAGTTCTCACCTGCCCTGTCAACATGCCTATCCGTACGTCTGTCATGGAGAAAAGCTGCCATTGGGATAGAAGAGAGACCCTGTTGTTAATCGAACTATACCGGCAGAACCCATGCTTATGGAACGTCAGGGCAGAAGTTTACAAAGACAGAAACAAACGCGTAGCAGCAATTAATAAAATAACTGCAGAACTTCTGAAAAGTGGATTATCTGTTATTGCTTCTGATGTGAAGAAGGAAATAGAATCCACTCGTAGTCAATACAGGAGAGAGCTACGCAAATAGAAGAAATCAAAGAAGTCAGGGGTTGGTGCTGACGACATTTATACCCACATATTATGGTGTTTCGATGACCCCTGCTTCCTCATCGATGGTGACAGCATGAGAGAATGTGTTTCAAGTATGGATAGCCAAGTGTCTCGTATGCCTGAAGAAGTGTTTGATCATGAGGTAAGTACGTAATTGTCGTGTGTCTGTCTGTCTGTCTGTCTCTGTATGAGAACATGAAAAACCAAGCCGTGAACATATTTTTTATTATTGCCACAACCCACAATTACAATTTCGTTAACAACACAGAATGTAAAGTATGATCAGTATCCAACAACATCAGTAATTTCTAGGAATAGTGTATACATGATACGTTAATAATATCATTCTCATTTCACTGATGAGTTATTGTTCTGAATTAGCCAGATATGTCTCTATTTTGCCAAATTACAGCACCTTCCTCATTGAAATATTGCATGTACAGATCGCCGTCGATGGTGGAGTTCTGTTCTTGACTCTCTAGTGGTAGCATGAGATTGTAAGTGCCAGGGATTTGTTCACGATTTACTACATTGCCATCCGTACACAAATTCGGGGTTGATAAGGTTTCTGTGAAGGTAATTATGTAGTGCAGTGCAGGCAAGAACTATTTGCTCTACCTTTTTTGGTTCAAGATAAATGGCTTTTTTAAACACTTGATATCTATTAGCAAGTATTCTGAAGGTCGAGCTCTTGACAGTCGGTAGGAAAATACACGCTGCTCGAGGTTTTCATTTTGATAAGGGAAAGGTTTCACGATATGGCGCTTCAGCGGAAATGCATCATCCGCCACAATCACATATGGTAATATCTTTGAGCTATTAGGAAGTACCTTATCATCTGGCATACCCGCAGATCCATTTTCAATATACTGACAGAGAGAACAGTTATCCCACACTCCACCGTCTGATACTTCCATTAGTGCCCACGTCACCATATATGAAGTTTGAATTTGCATCGGAGACAGCCATTAACACGATGCTGTGGGATCCTTTATAATTGTAGTAGAAGGAACCGCTACCAGGTGGTGGCCTTAACTGGATATGCTTCCCGTCAACGGCTCCGATGCAGTTAGGAAAGTTCAATTTCTTGGAAAACCCTTCTGCTACACGCTTCCACTCCTCTGCGGTTTTGGGTGTCTGTTAATACATTAAAAGATTGTTATTAATGTTGAGCAATTCCTGATAT
>JAUUDY010502719.1:0-10614 GCA_032361765.1 Panulirus inflatus | reverse complement strand
TCAAAGCAAACACCTGATCCACACATCCTCTACCACTTCTGAAACCACACATATATATATATATATGCTTTTTTTCAATATACGGACAGAAGTCCTCTCTGAGGCAACATTGTAAGTGAAAAAGTAAGCTGAAGTGGATGATCATAAAAATATAGACCCGACGTAAAATGATTAGCTCTAAAGTGGAAGACAAAAAAAGGGAATCAATTTAAAGTAAACATGACTATCCGTGTTTATGGTTAAACTGTTTAGAGAAGATATGTTACAGTCAAGGGTTCATTCCAAAGAATGTTTATAGTCGTATGAATAGGGAGCTTACTCTGACGGGTGTAACGATACTAGTAAGAGAAGGCTATGCCACATTATATAACATAACTCTCTACAAAAATGTATGAAACTGCTCACCTTTTATTTGATTTTTATCAAAAGTTAAATATATAGTCAGACTAATGTTAGTAAATCAAGAACACAAAAGCATTATTTTTACCAAAAGGCAGGCGAGGGCCTTAGTTCCCCTCCTCCCTTTTTGTACTTTTGAAATCATTGTAATTTTATTTGAAATGTTCAGCGAACCCCACGTCCTCATACCTTCTTACCCCATAAGTACCTTATGTCTTCAGGGCTCCCGCAGGGCTTAGGAAGGTGGCTTCTTCCACCGGGCAAGATATCAGGTCATAAAGTGTGATGTGTGTGTGTATCTATAAGGGGAAAAAGTACAGGGAATTTGAGTTGTGTTCAGTATTTTCGTTATGGTAATTGCATCGTAGGCTAAAAGGTCTTCCTTATCATTGCCCAAAACACTACATATGCTTGCTTTTCCCATGAGCTTCCTTCTATACAGGAGAACATCCTGTTGTTGAAGCAGTTAACTTGTAATACAGACAACCCCTTTGTCTTAACACCATCTTCATGATGCCGTTCCAGCTCCCTTGTTTGTTCATGCTTGCTGTCACATTATTTCCCTTTGACATCTTTTGGTACACTTGTGGTAATCTTTACTACTGTGGTAAATGTTCATGAAGATCGTTTTTAGTAATGCCTGAAAAGATGTTTAGGTGATATGACAGTGGCTTAGTATAGTCCACATTTAGTACACATACCCATGTGGATATGATCCTGATGACTTAGGCAGCTTTAAAAGACACAGCAATGACTCTTCTTATTTACTTGCTTCTTGTTGGAATAGTGAACTCTTCTAATTGGCTATAGTTGTGAACGAAAATTGAATTGTTGCAGTCTTTGTCAGTCATCAGTCTCACCATATTGCACTAAGGGTATTGCTTATGGTAAAAAAAAATTGCTTAGATCAATTTGGTATATGAACTCCTTGGAGCCTAGCAACAATTTTTGTCTGCATTAAGCTGGAGCAAGATTTGGTTTCCATGACATGGACTTCTTAAATCATGCTTTCAACATGATTTCCTCCTCGGTCATATCAGTATTTTCCAGGCCGTTGTTTTCAGCTACTGTAGTGTTGTCTGTGATAGCATTGATCATACATAAGCTAGCCCTATTCCTTCATGGCCAAGATTTTTAATTTTGTTTTTCTTGCCCACTGTCTGGCCCTGATTATCCCAGTAGGTTTACTAAATGGTCATGAGGGAGAGTGATACCAGTCATATTATGGCTGAATGATGCCATTCTTCATTCCACCCAAATGAATGCACTCCCTCCAGGTGCATTGGTCATAATGAATACATCCAAGTTATGTGAGCAAAAATAGTCTGTTGCACAGTTGATGGTTTTATGGTAACTTGGATATTCATGAGTTGCATCATCACATGTGACAATCACCACTGGTTTGGCCATGCCATCTGATTTTTGCATAATTTTCATGAACTGGGGTAGCTCGTGCATAAGTCCTTCAAATGACTGAAAGCAAAGATGTATTTAGCAATTGGATTTCAACATATGTTGGTCCTGAATACAAGACAGCATTGTTAGTAAAACTATTATAATTTAATTAGCAGCACTTACTAATGGCACCAGCTTGTGGGCTTTGGGTACTATATGATCATGGAGCAATGCATTGCGTTCTATATCCTTTCATTCCTCAGTGCTCCCAGAACTTTTGTCCCTTCACCCACTCCATGACTCACTTTCTGCATCCATGGCTCCATACTTATTATTGTGTGTGCTAAATAACTGATAATTATGGACTAGATTTATGAAGAAGCCACTCGTTCAGATCCACAGCCTAGATACAGACAGTAATTAAGGTACTAATGATATCTTTGATATTTGTATGTTTTTGGTTTTATGTGGGGAATGGATAAACATAATACAAGCTTAAAAGTACTCTCTTTTTTTCAAAAATATATGTGCCTGTTTAGTCTAAAACTATCCCAAAAATATGTTTCTGCATTTTGTGTATGGGAGGAGAGACTTTTTACTTCGGTGAGTTGTAGGAAAGTGAGCCTATGTAGCTTGAAAGATTTATTGCACAATGAGTAACCATTTTTACAAAGTCTTTAGTTTGATGATTTCCACAGAGGATTATTTTAAGTTCTCTTAATACAGTATTTTCTTCTTTTCAGTGACATCAGCAGGTTTTGCAGTGGTGCTGAAATTAAGTTTTGGAAGTTTCTTAAGGTTCTTAGTGTACACAGTATGTGTGGACACCCTGGCCATAGGTATCATTGTTGCAACAGTTCTCTGGTTAGTTCTTATGCCTTTTTTTAACTTATCTTGCCATGTTATATATAGTTAAGCTTTGAAAGTTCTTTGATTTTAGTATTCAAAAGGATGCTTTGTTATAGAATTGCAATAAAATAAATGTAAGTACCACCTGGTGGATTGTGGAAGACAGCTCATTGAATGTAGATATTGTGACTAAAATGACTGATTATACAAGGCAGTGTTTGTGCCTTTTTTCCCCATAAGGCACGGTAGTTGATCCAGGTTCTTCATACAATGACTTGGTGAAAACAATATTAGTATTTGAGCATGAGAAGTATGTGGGTAAGAATGAAAATTAAAAACTCGTTATATTAAAAAAATAATATTGGAATGTTTAATGTCAATTTTAGAATAATTATCGTAAGATTTTGAAACAGCAGTGTATCCTTTACAAATATAACATGGAAGGGAAAACATTCAGTTGATAAATAGTAATAATAACACTCACATTCCAACCCCTAACAAACTGCATACCTGCTCTCTCCAAGATGCTTGCACTTACATCTCCCATCACCCCATCCATAAACAAATAAGAGAGACGTTATGTCACTCATGTACTTTTGCCACAGACCCACCTTCACCTGGAACCATTTGCCCTCCTCTCTTCATAATAGCACACATGCCTTACTCTCATTAAAAACACTTCACTTCTTGCAGTCTTCCTCTCACACCATATATTCAGTACACCTTCCACAGAATGTCTCTTTTAACCCACTCACATACTTTCTTTAGATCCTTAAATGTCTCACAAATCCTTCTGTTTCTCCAGGTATTTCTCATACACATTCTTCAAAGTGTACACCTGCTCCACACATCCTCTGCTACTCCTACAGCTACATTGTTCCTCCTTATTTGGAAGCTCTGTGTATGCCACCAACCTCTTAGACACCACTCTTCCAGACACCTTGCTAAGTACATTCTATAGACTTAATATGTCTGTAATTTGAACAATTACTTTTGTCCTCCTTGCTATTATTTAATGGCATTATCAGGCATTTTGCCAATCCTCATTCATCTTACCATGAGCCTTACATGCAATGAAAATTCTAACTAACCAATCAGTAGCACAGTCACTTCTTTTTTGGGAAATTTAACTTCATTCCTGTCCACTTCAGTCACGTTACTATAAACCAGCCTCACTCGTAAACAGGAAACTCATGAAAACCTATACAAAATCCATCAAGAAATAATTGCCCACCCACCCTTCACTCCCACTGATACAAGCAATGAGTTAAAACCTAAGAGAAATCTCATGCTAAATGCACTAACAACATATCAAACTTCTTTCCCCCCACAGTTTCCTCTTGACCTCCTCCTGTTTTCACTAGTACCTCTCCTAGTCACTTGCACTCCTTCCTAGTAGGTATTGCTCGTATACCTCTCTTTTTTTCTATTACTAACAACTTAACTTCTTCATCCCACCACTCATTACCCTATCTCAAACTCTCACATCCCACCCTCCTCATGCTACACACTTCATCCATGTATTTAAGTAACTTTTTCCTAAGTACCTTCCATTCCTCACCCATTCCCGAGTTGTGTCTACTATCTCATTATGTCATTCTTCACCTTGTCAGTCATGTTAGCTCTTCATATATGCCTATTTTCAAAGCATGCTTATTTTCATCACCTTCTTCCATTCCATATCATTTCCTCTTTTCATAAAGCCACTAGAAACTTTGCACTTGTATCCACCAAGAACTGATCAGAGACAGATCATACAGAGCAGCTTCTGCCTTAGTGAAGTAGCATCAGGAACAAATAAACAACAGTTTCATTAGCACATATCTACTCTAGCTGTCATGTATGAGGCGCTGAATCCTGAGGCAGCCATTTGCAACCATGCTGCACAGAGTTTACCATCACTGCTTCATATGCCAAGGTTCAGCCCATTAACTCACTACATACTACTACATCAGTTCTGTTTATTCTGTCCCACATGCATTTATAATGGTGATTGTAGGCATACTGAGAGGAGTGGATTTTTTTCTCTCACCAGAAGGGCAACAGAGGAGACCTCTGTCAGCTGTTAATGGTAAGATAATTCATATGGTTATTCATACAGGATTCCAAAATTTAGATTGTTACATGACAATTGAAGCAGTCCCATAAGGGTCCTCAGATGACAGGAGGAGCAGTTTAAGTATTAAACTCTTTAAAAGTATTCTGTAGAGTAAGGTAGAGGTTAACAGTTGAATGGACTTTCTTCTTGATATATATACTTATAAACACTTACTTATCTAACTCTTGTAAGATTTCCACTCTTTATATTGGAAAGTGAAGTATTCCTCCTTGTTGTAAAACTACATTTAGCACACTGTCAGATGCTTTTGGTTGCCACTATGAAAGCAGTATTTCTGAAAACATCACACAGATAAGAGAGAAATGCATGGAGCTTGACTGTTGATATGTTCAGACAGCAAGAATAGTGGTGTAGGCTATTGTGGGATGCAGTAAGCAAAGTGACTGTCTTAGAAAACTCATTATCCAAGTAAGCGATGATCTTGAATTTTCTGGATCATGGATTTCGAGTTCACAGGATAAAGTTATGCAAATACATAATATTCTACCTATAATTCCATTCTGTAATATGTACTAATGAGATATCTTGCATTTCAGGGCTGTCACCAACCACTACATGATTAAACCAACTTGTCGTGATCAGGATGTTGAATGGGGCTATGCATTTGATGTTCATCTCAATGCATATTTCCCTCCACTTATTATCCTCCACTTTTTTCAGCTTTTCTTTTACCATGGTAAGTTTTATTCATGATTCTTTTATATTAATATAGAACTAATAGTGAATTATCTCTATATTCACAGCTTGTTGAATACCTGGCTTTGGATGTTATTACCATGGGAGATGAATATTCCTTGTATCTGACCTGAAGCTGCAGTAGCATAAACCTCAACACTAATTAGAAATGACTGCTGTATTTACATAGAATTGAAGCCAAATTGTCAGATCAAAGCAGCTAAACCTCTCTAGGTGACAAGCTGCTAATAATCATACAGTCAGGAGTCAAATTAACACTTTCACTGCAGTACAGAACACTGTACACTTTGTGTGTTGGAGATTCTTAAATATTCTAAAAAAAGATATCTCTATTAAGTTTGTTACAGATAGAGTATCTGTCCACCAAAAATCTACTTTACAAAATAATTTACTAAATGAAAGACATTAGTATTCAAAATTTCCACTGCTGTTTATTGAGCACTGCAGTCGCAAACACTTGACCCATGGCTGGCACTGGGTCAGGTACCAGTCTTCAAGGATTCTTGGTGCAAAACTTTCAGTTCAAAGCATTTAACATACAGACAATCGGTGAGTAATGTGTTAAATAATGCATTCATTAAGTAATAAGTTTGTAGTTAATACATGAACTAATAATGTAGATCCCAAAACTAATGTCAAAAATGGGTGGTACAGTAGAGTCGATGGAAGAGCCAGGGAGACAGGGAAACAAGAAAGACAAAGAATTTAGCCCCTTTGGTAAAACTCAAATTACACTTGGTTAATGATTTGGCATAGTTTATTGTATTTTTGTATATATTTTCCTCTACATCCTTCTTTTCAGTAGGTTTTTATCTTAACTCATGTACTCATGGTAATTCAGATATTCAGAAAAATATGTATGAAAATTGATTAGAGATATGGAAATTGTACATAACATACGAATGATCAGATTCAGAGTAATTACATTCATTACATTCAGTTTGCACTTGGTGAATTATGTGTCAGATTGCATTTTTCATATCTTCTAAACAGATACCTGAAGTAGGTTTACACCTAATGCTTGAATTATTAACCACAGACATTTTCAAAATATGGTAATGTAAGCAAAGACACAGGTATTCTAGTTTATTATATGTTTTCCCTGGACAGATGTTCATGAAAGTATCCATGTTATGTTATTATCTACATAATAGAACCCTCTTGATCCTGAACTTTTCAATTTACAGATATACTCTTGGTCATTATGCCTCTTTACTGATAATAACATCACACATCTATGTTCCAGTTTTCATCAGTCAGAACTGGTTTGTGTCACGGCTCTTTGGAAACTTGTTATGGGTGTTCGCCATCGGTTACTACATTTATATTACATTCTTAGGTTACAGTGGTGAGTAATTTGTAAATTGCAATAACTTTGGGTGTGTTTACTTCTGTATCCCAGTGAATGTGTAACTACCTAATTTGACAGTATTGGGAGGGGTTTCAAACTCCTGGGTCCCCATCTCTTGAACTTTTAATATTATTAATCAGCCTCTCAGCAATACTGTCAGCATTCACCATTTTCTCTCTTAGCTTGTTCTGATCATCCATCACCCTGCTACTGAAACAATGCATCCTTACCTCCCTTTTGCTGGACCCCCTGATATCTCTGCAATTGCACCTCAAGAAGAACTGGTTACTGTTGATATCATTTAATTGATTTAGAAATTTGAAGGCTGTAATCAGGTCATCCCCTACTTTTTTTTTCTCCTTAGTTGGCAACTCATTGATCTTCAGCCTCTCTCTATATCATAGCTCCCCAAAGTCAGGTGCTTTACCATTATCATTGTGTGCTTCTGGACTCTGTCAATTAGATTTTTGTGATGTTTTAAGTGTGGTCACAAGACTTGAGAAGCATATTCCAGCGTTGGTCTGATGTACAGTGTAGAACATTTCCATATTCATGTATGTGATGCCAGGGAATTGGGTGCATAGCTCCAAAGGGAATCAGTATATCAGGATCACAATAATCTCCCAAGACTTTTATGTAAATGAAGAAAAGCTGAACCGGAGTAATAGGAACCCAAGTGTGTGGATGTAATCTTACCCAGTAATTACACTGATATGTTGGTAGGTTAGAGTGGTAGGATAGATTAAACACAATTGTAAACAAGTGTATTTTATTCATTGCACACAAGTACTAACTAATAATATACCAATGTACAAGGAAAGGAAAAAGCAAAGAAATCAAACAACCCAGGTCAAGGTCTAGGAGAGGTAGCTTTCTCCCTAACAACCCGAAGAATTACATACCTGCCTGACTTAGCCATAAAACAAAATACAAAGGTATGAAGCTAGATAAAAGATTTACGTGACCACTGGTTATCAGTATTGGATGCTTTGACTGGTATGTGACAGATGTATTGTGCTAAAACAGTGTACACACTGGCAACTTATATTGTGCACTTAACAGTGATCACTGATATAGGCAGTGAGCAAGTTAACAGTAACTAAAATAACAAGTTAATGTATAATGCTACCTCAAGCATCTAAGTTATTAATGCTTGACATTTGGCAATGGGATTAATGTAGCTGTTCATAAAACAGAATATTAAATGTAGCATTTATTTTTAAAACAGAGATTGATATAGCTTATAGTTTCAAAAGCAGGGAGAATAACAGTAAGGTAATTTCACTGAAATGACAAGGTTAAGAAATGTGACTGTCAAGATCCCGAATATTCACTAGCACTGTCAGTGTTGGCTAGATACAACTTTAATGAGCAAGTTGTAAGACCACCTCATCAGCGAGATAGAGGGTTAACTTAGGATATTTGGGAACTCCTGCAGCTGGGCTCATACACTGCAGTTCCCTGCTTAATCAGTAAACTAGAGAGTTACTGAATCTAGACAAGTACATTGGTAGTGACAACCTAATCTAACTTGAATAGGGAACTTCTTCAGGTGGGCCCACAGTATCACTGCCATTCCTTACATTTTCATACATTTTCACAGTAATTGGCATGTTGCAGCTAGGGCCACATCAATTGCAGTTGCATCCACAAAATGCTTTGTTTCTGTCACATTGTATGGGGTACTCTTAATTCATACACAGGCACAATATTAATGATGAATTACATGAATACATTTAAAAGTATTACACCATTCTCACTGAAAATATGTGATGACCGCATGGGTGGCACATGTGCCGTAGATATAAGTGATGACAGGCACATGTGTAGAGAATGCATTTTTTGAAGAAATATTCTAGCTCTTCACCTATCTTCTGTTATTAAAATCCTTCATTAACCAAAGATCATGTAAAAAGAAAATTAGATGCATTTGTCACATAATTTCTTACTCATGTTTTGGCCTCCCTCCTTCTTATGTAATCCTGCTAGAATCACACTATTATTTCTTCACTTTTGTCACTTGCCAGTTTACATGAACATTCCTACTCATTACTTGGATCTTCCAACAATCTGTGTTTTCTGCAGGTCATGTTCCATCACATCCACTCCCAGGTACCTAAGTACTCCATTTACTCCAGGTCTTTCTTTTACAAACATACTCAGACCCTCCTGTCTTATCCACTTGTTGCACATTATAATCTTACACTTTTCTTCACATTTACTCTCAGTTGTCTCCTTTCACACATATCTCCCAAACTCTGTCACTAGCATCTGGAGTTTCTAAGTCTGGCACCAAAGCCATTATATTTGCAAACAGCAAATTGACCCACCTCCCATGGCCCCATACCCTCAGCATATAGATCTTCTCTTTCCTTAGAAATAAATAGATCATTAAACAACCACAGTGACATCACATTCTGTCAGGAATCACTCTTTCCTTTTGTACTAACACATTTACTTGATTCAGTAAAACTCCTAAGTGTGTTTGATTATTTTCTATTAACCCCAAAATATATGCTCAATACTCAATACACTTTTAAGGTTACTTGGCTTAAACACTAACATATAACATAGGTAATGGTAATATTCTTGTCCGAGAGTATTTTCTGTTTCATGATAGATTCCACATCATCTTTATGTTCCTGCTTTTTTTCTTTTTCAAAAAAATTCCACCAGTTATCTTTGCCTTCTTTTTAGTATCATTCCTACATATGTAATAATGGTGTTTTTTGATGTTCTCAGCATTGCCTATATTGCATCAGCCAAGAATGTTTCTGTATGCTCTGCCCTTGCTGATGGTGTTCCTGGTGGTGAGCCTGGCATTGGGCATGAACTTATGTGGCATCCTCATGGACTTCTACTATTACCGTGTACTCTGAGTTCTCTCGTGAAGGGAGGAGATTTTCTTTTGTTGATTCTAGATTATGTTATCCACAGCACATTGTAAGCCTATATGAATGAATGTTATTATGATTACTTCCATAACTTTTGGAATATTAAACCATTATATTTAGTTTCATGAGAAAATTAGATTTCTTTCAAACACTAAACACTGTGCCAGTTTGATCATCATCTGTGTGAGAGCTTGATATATTTTGTATAGAGAATGAATCGTAATATTATTTATTATTAGACTGTACAGTGTTTTAAGATGGTAATATATTCAGCAGATTCTGAATACTTTATTTGATAAGGTATATTTTGCTGACTTGCAAACAGTAATGTAAACACTGCATTCTTCATGGCCTATGAATAGCTTTTGACTAAAATTTAGATTTAGCTACAGTACTGTACTTAGAATGAAATAAATTTTTAAATATTGCAACTGTTGCTCAGGATGGTTCTTTTATTTTGTGAAAATACTTTCAAATTGTAATATCTTGAAAAGCTGTTGCACGGTTGACAAAATGTTCCTTGTAGACTAAAATTATTTCCATCGGGTAAAAATTGCAGGGACTTTGGCATTTGAAAAGAATTCTGCATGAATACATTGTAGTATGGTATAAAAAAAAAATCTGATATTTCGTGTTTGCCAAATAGAAAAATGCATAATTTTTCACAGTATTTGAAATTTGACAAGAAATGGCTAACTTTCATATTATTTGAAACGTGTTGAAAATGTATTCTCTACAAACAAGGAGATAGAATGGCCAGATCGTCGTCAATATATATATATATTATATTTATTTATTTATTTATTTTGCTATGTCGCTGTCTCCCACGTTAGTGAGGTAGCGCAAGGAAACAGACGAAAGAAATGGCCCAACCCACCCACATACACATGTATATACATACACGTCCACAC
>JAUUDY010502608.1:0-10614 GCA_032361765.1 Panulirus inflatus | reverse complement strand
ATGTAACTGAAAAGTTGCAACAACTGCCTGCAGACAGTGTGACTCCTGTACAATTCTGAAATGGAAATTTGGCAACAGGTTGACTCCCAAGTGTTTCTTACACAAAGATTCCTGCAATCATATTTTCTGCCAGATAATATTTAAAATGTGGCCATTTATTGAGTACAAGGCATTTACTTGGCTTGAAGCTGATCAATCACGTACCAGACTAACTTTGGAGCTTGTCTAAATCCCTTTGGAAGTTGATGTAATCCTCATCCCGACTTCCCTCATGACCTTGGTATCATCAGCAATCATATTCAGGCATGAGGGTATCCTTTTGACAATCTTTTGCATACATCAAGAAAAGCTATAGTCTAAGGACCAAGCCCTGTGGCAAATAACTGGCAATTCCAACCCATTTTGAAAAACCTCCTCTGACATGAGCTCTTTGTTCCTTTCCTAAGGTAATCAATCAATCAATGGAGTCTTCCCCTTATTCCTGCCTGAAGATTGAGTTTCTTTATGTCTCCATGTTGTACAAATGCTTTCTAGCGATATGGAAACGCAAAATCAACCTTTCCTTCTCTTTTGCCTTTAAGCAAGTCAATGTCACAGAAGTCTAAGAAGTCTCTTATGCATAACTTCCTTTCCCTGAATTTATGTTGTCTCATTTAGGTAGTTTCTCCTTCTGAAAGTATCATTCATTTGCCCTCTGATTACATTTTCCAGTTTCTTTTTATATGCAATAATTGTTAGATAAACAGGTCTTATTTCATTTTAACATTCCAGTCTCCTTTCTTCACAATAGGTACAACATTTGTCCTCTTCTACTCCCTTAACATTACACTTTTCTCTGTTGACATACTGAACAACATTTCAAGAATATTTGCACACATTTTCAGTTTGCACTTCAGAACTTCATGCAGAACACAAGCCATATATGGTCAAGCCCTTTAGCAAGCTGCTTTTGTCGTTTTTAGCAATTTCAGTTTTTCAAGACCTTCCCATTACATCTCACTTGTGTTGGATCTACAGTGTAAAGTTCCTTTCATCTAGACTCTTTTTTTAGAGACCTGGTATTCTCTTGATTTACAATGTTTGACTATTTTTGCAGCAAATATCTATCTTATCTTTACTCTTGGCTTATATTAAACATGCTCTTCATTTTTAGTTTCAGAAAAAAGTGATGGAAATCCTCTTGAAAAATTTCTATTCAATCCTGCTCACTTCCTTAAGCTTCTGAAAGTTCACACTCATGCTCATTTACCAACAGCAAAAAATGTAATCACTGAAAAAATATTGAACACAGCCACTGCACAGTTGACATTTTGAGCAATCACCTATTTGTAATATTTTCTGTTCATAATCACTACACATTTTTTTCCCATAAACTTCATTTAATCTCAACTATTCACCTTTTCTCTTTGTCAGCTGTCTTTACAATCACTACAAAATTTATCAACATTCCATATATGGCAACTCTCATCAGTATGCCAGTTTAAATCCCCGGCCAGCTTCATTTTCAGTGCTCTCATACACCCCAAGTAGCCACATCAATACAATACTTGTGTGGAATACAACATTTACGAACACTTCTGGTATTCCTTAATGCTCCTAATGTCCTTGTATTTCTGTGAAAATTCCCTCGCTTTTCCTCTGCCGAAGTCCTTCTTTTAACTTGCTCACTTGTTGGCATTTCATAGCATGATTCAATTTTTTTTTCTAATTATGTTTTAGGACCGTTTGTCATACCACAAGTTCTACTGAAGTATTATTCCTCATAATAGTTCTCCATTCATTTAACTACCACAGATCTATAATTTGATCCCATGTTTTTCAGATACTGCCTCATGTTTAACTTGAGTATTTTTCTCCAAGGGTTGCCTTAACTATAACTTGCATCTCTTTCTTCAGATTTCTGCATTTATTATCCAACCCTCAATCCTGTAGTTCTGGTAGTTTTTGCTACTCTTTATTTGGTTCTTCCATCTGTATCTTTACTCTGTTTTGCAGGTGTTGCATATTTAATCACTTTGTTAGTCTTTTAAGAGTGTTTAAGGAAAATGTATATGTCCTCTGGAGTAGTAACCTAATGCAGTTTTATTTCTTGTTCTATCTACATCCCCTTATCTATCAACTCATCCTCTTAAGATCTTGCCTCCAGTTATTTGCCTGTCTAGTGTACATGCTGTCTTATCTCTATCTTGATTCTCTTTCCTTCAGGTCTTCCCACATCGATTGGACAACAGCTGGTTATTCAGGGAGAAGACAGCAGAGGTTTTCCAAAAGAACTCCTACTGGGCAACATACACACACCACCGTCACCATCATGAAAACAGTGAGAACAGCCGCCGTGGATACGACCAACATTTTTTGATTGACTTCTGTGATGATGTGCGGGAACTTCTCATGGCCTACTTTGAAAACTTCAACATTGAGGGTGTGCCGGAGTCTTACAGAGTTCTCACAAGCTCTATTTCTATTAACACAAAGGCTCAACACCTAGGAATTCACCCAACTTTCTTAGCTTCTGAGTACTCCTTTGTGCTGGTGCGTCTCTTCCGCAGGAATAGATGGGCAACGCTAGATGGTGAGTACACTATCTTATCAATTTTTCTTTGGTTTGAAAATGCTCACATTTGCTCACAGAAGCACCTTATTTATAAAAATACTATCAAAATTGTCCCATGGGAATGCCTCAAGCTGTCATAGTCACACAATGTGATAATCAATTTTGGGTGATGTCTAATTACTCAGATAACTACAAAATGAGCATGTTTATACATCATCTTTGCTCCACAACCCACCATTTTAATCAACACCATCAGTATCTATTCATCACCACAAAAATATTAGAACATACCCTCTAAAACCCTTTATCCTTCACTACCAGTGTTTCTGAATATTCTAGGTCATTATTACTAATCTATTCAAGAGTATGTTTGACTGCTGATACCAACTTGTCTTACCAATCTTGCATTTCCTATCACAGGACACCTGACGCTGACTAGCCACTTCAAAAGTGCTGTGGGTGATATTAGAGTTGGGTCATCTGAGTCTGTGAACCAATTCCTAGACCATTATGGTACCCATGTCATTACTGAATATGAAGTTGGAGATGTCATGTACCAAGTATATGTGTTTGGAGACAGAACATATGGTGAACTGAAGAATAATTTTGCAATGAGTAAAAAGTAAGTAAGCAAGGATACAGTACACTGTGGAAATAATGAGAAAGGTTGAAGGGAACATCTAATAATTTGTTCATCTGTATTCTGTAAACTTTCTTCAGCTGCAGAGAAAGGTGTCTTACACAAAGCCTCTTCCATTCATTCTTGGTACTTTTCTGCACGTTATTACATCAGTGTATTCCTCTCTCCTATATTTTTGTCTTTTCACTTCATCATTTTTCAGTTGTCCAGTATTAATCATTCTTTTAACATTCAATTTCCCAATATGTGCATATACCATGTTCCTCCATTTTCAATTTTAATTCCTTGCTTCATAATAATGTGCAGCATTTCTCTTGATGTCTTCATTAAATAGAAAATCCAGTTATGCTTCATGTAAGTTTCTTGCTTTCCACTGTTAAAAGCTCACATTCATTTGTGTACAACAGTGTAGGCTCTCATAATCCTTCTAACGAACCTTGCAGTCACTGGATGCAAAAATTTTTGCTAAATTTAAAGGTTAAGGTAACTGCAGCATTTGCCCCACAACTATGAGGTTTGAATATGGTACATGATGAAAAGTTTCATTATGACTAAGAATTGGAAGGGTGGTCGGGAAGGTCCCTTAAGAAAGTGAAGCTGAATGTATTGCACACCCACCACATCACATAATCATCATGTGGTTGGTGAAAACTTGATGGTAGTTGTGATGTCCATTTGTTTCCCAACCTTCTCGTCTTCAAAGAATGATATGATTTATCAGTTTATAAAGGGCAAAGTGTCTAACTTTTCTCTGAAACTCACAGCCACTCTTGTCCTATTTTGCTTTTCCTTTCCCTTTGTACCCTTTGTGCAAAACTTTACTTCAAGTGAGGCTTCTATCCAAGATGTACATTAGACATAAAATAATGTTTGCAAAATCAGTTCCCACAAAAAGGTGCATGCCTGATTGTATCTGATTCAATCAAATGTAAATGAGAATGGACTCTAATATACAGTTAGCATATATGTGTGCACAAATTCACGGCCTATTATCTTTAATTCACAGCAGTCAGAGTGAACTGACCCGAATGGAGCGTTACTTTACCCCATACTATGCACTGCATGTTGGCAGAGTAAAACTAGCCTCAGGTAAGTGTTGCTAATATCTCTGTCCAATTAGCAGAATAAGTTAAAAGGTATTCTGTTCTTAAACACAACTGATTAAATTCTAAAAATATGTGCTTTCCATTCAAGTCACATAAAAAGTGATGACATCTAGGTTTAGCAAGATACGACTATAATTATAGCTAATTTCTTTCTTTACATTCCTTCATATTCCATAGAAGTATATCAGTAAACCTTCCCAGTAACATACATTAACATATTGGTATATCTATCTCAAACTTAAATTTTGATTGCTAGCTTTGCTAAATTATATCAAATTTTATTTAAACATTTTAACTTACTAATGTCAATAGTTCTTGTCTTACATTTCAAGATGAATTGAATTTTGAATCCACACATAAGTAGTTACGATCTTGTAGTTTCTGTTCATTCTCACTTCTAAACTGCTTTTGATCTGATAAAACTCGGTGATTATCTTACAGATCCGCAACTTTTTGTCAAATATATTTTCCACATTTTCCCAACTCCCATGCTGCATCATATTATGTGAGCGGTGTTTTGTTGTTTTCTGTCAGTGATCTGATAAAGCTTATGAGAGTGAAATGTCTATTTATATCTTTAATGCCCATTCTCTTCGGGAACTGCCATCAAGGTGGATGGCCACGGCAAAAAAATCTTCACATATCCCTGTCCTTACATGCCTCCCTCATATACACCACTCATTTCTGTTCCTCCAATAGTCTCCTACTCTATTTCCATGACACAGGTGGTCTTCCTCTCTTACCTACCCTTTTAATCATAATATCTTACACTTTCCTTATAAACTCCGTCTTGTATTCTTTCTTCACGCCTAAACCACCTCAAAGTATTTTGTTTCTCCTACTCTACAACTCATTCCCTTTGCATTGCCTGCCATACGAAATCTCTCATACACCTCATTTCTTTCTTCATACTATTTAGTCATACTACATGCTCCTCTCAAATAGCTCATTTCCAAAGCCTGGATTCTTGCATTCCCTGGCATACCAAATCTCTCATACACCTTCCCATTTCTTTCATACTATCTAATCATACCATATGCTTTTCTCAAACAAGTCATTTCCAAAGCCTGGATTCTTGACCTCTGTGACTCCTTCCTTGTCCATGTTTTGGCTGCATAGGTCAGGGTCAGGAGGACTATGCTGTCCCTTAATCCTTTCTTCACTCCATACTTACACTTCTACCCTTCATTATCCTATTAAGGGACCCAATGACTATTCTACCTTGTACTGTTCTCTTCCTCATCTCCTTCCATATCACCAACTTTACCTAAGATAGCTCCAAAACACTTGAATTCTCTCACCTCTACTAGTCTTTCTTCCCACAATCTTTAACACAATTTAATATACTTTCTTCTTTCACTATATATGATTTTGCAAAATCTATACTTTCACTTTGTTTCCTTTCATTCATCAATACTTTGCTTTTATTTGCATTTACCTTCAGTTACCTATACTTACAAATATCATAAAGCTCACGATCTTCTGTAACTCCTCTTCACTCTCAAACAACACATTATCATCCACAAACAGGCTTGTCATTAGCCACCTTACCTCACCACCACACTCCATCACCTCCTTTAGCTAGTGTTGCTTTCACCTCTCTTATCACTCCATCCATATACATGTTAAAAAGTCACAGTGACATCACATCCACATGTATGAAATGTCATTTTTAAGAAAGTCAATCTATCTCTCTGATACCTGTTCCAATTGGAACTACCCCAAGGAGTTGGCCACAGACGTCTCCATAACTAGTGAATTCCAGTGCCTCTTCCTGGCCTTTAGTGCCTCACTCTTAACAGGCCAAAGGCAGAGGGCAACTCTAGTGCAGTGTTTGCAGAGGCCCATACCTAATGATCCTACTGACTACTACTACCTAAAGCTCTTACTTACTACTACTACCTAGTGTTTCTGTAGTTAGGCAGGTAAAACAAAGTACTACTAAATAAAAGTGTTTTTTAACATTACTGTTGGTATCCCTAGCCTATACTTATATTGGTGAGAGGTATCAGACTTTTTGAACAAGTTATCAAGATACATTGACTACTTTCCATGAAAGGTATTGCAGACAAGGGTCGAGTTAAGCAGCATCTTTGTTGTTTGGTAACAGATCTCAAACATTACCCATCCCTACAACACTAAAAACACCATTTCAACATATCCCAAGACCCTTCATCCTTCATGTCCATGACACAACTACCATACTGAAGACATCAAGCACTGACATCTCGACTGCCATGGACTCGTCACACATACATGCACACACAATATCACTACATTCTGTGACTTATGGACCCAACCAGTGGACATGGTCAGTTGCATGAGTACTGCAGAAGCTTCATAGAGAAAGAAGGGGCTCCTAGGGTAGGAAGTGAGATCTCAAACTTATGGCACATAGTATTTTGACATTAACACACAATCTAAGGAACTACGATTCCATCAGTAGTAATCTCAGGCAATGTGTAAAATATGTGGACCGCAGCATATGGCTATTTGATCCCAAAAGGACTATAGCCATACTTGTGCATTTTACTGTAAGGAAACCCTAACCATAGCTGTATGGTTTGCCTTTTCCTACCCTCATTTAGATAAGAAAGTGCACCTGACCAATATGTAGAGGTGCCTTGTGTGACATGAAACTGTAATTAGGACTGGTAAAAAATCCTAGAATTATAATCAATCATATAGCATAATGTCTTACTCTGTGAGAACCTTAGCCATACTTGCTGAGGCTGCCTTTTCCCACCATCCTTTAAAATGTAAGGAGCGTTTTTTGGTATGCAAAGATGCCCTATGTCACAGGTGACTACACTCAGCACTGGAAAAGAATCCCAGCATCACAGTAAACAACGTAACACTGTGGGGGACCTAGTGTATGATCCACATCAATTAGTGACTAATTAGCAATAGTTTTTAGGGCAAAGTAAAAGTACCAAGAGCCCTTTTAGACATGGGTCACACTGCACCTGTATGACAGGATTTGGTGTGCATGCTAAAATTGAAAACAGCATGCATGATCAGTCTAGCTGCATCTGACTTCCTAAACATCAGAAATTGTGAGGATAGGTTTGCCTCTCAGTCTGTCTAGTGAACAAGGGGAAGAGGTTGGGAGCTGCCTTACCTGACCATCAACCCACTTTTTTTTACTCTACCTGACCTGAAGGAGGCTGTCACAAAATTGAAACCTACTAATATTCCCTTGCTGATAAGAAGATACTGAATGGGGACAGAGTTGTGGACATGCATTTAGAAACCCTTGATGCTCAGCATTCAGGAACCTCCAACTAACTGATACTGGGAAATAAGTGGTGATACAATTTTATACTCATAGGCTGTTTTGAAAGTATTAAGTCATCAGTTACTATGTGGCTTTCACCATACATCAACATATTCTGAAATCTCACACTCGTGTTTTCGGTGATAGGCAAGCTCCTTAGCTGTGTCATTCAAGCTCCTCTAAGCCCTCTGGCAGGATAGTGGCCAAGTTTAAGACCTTGAGCATCACAGGAAAGTTGAAGGTGCTCGAATACAATGATGCTGGTTCCTCCATGTGTATATTTTACATACAACACGTACAGTTTGAATTAAGCACATAAAGTAACACATGTTGAACTCCTGTATACAATGTCTCATCCACCCAACACCACTACTACCCTTTCCATTTGCTTCAAAACTCACCTCTAGACAGTGATATACCTAAAAGTAACATAATGCTGATTTTAGAATCAAATGTACTTCCATACCTATTTCAGTATTCATCCATGTTTTGGGGGATTTATGATATATAATAAAATCCACTACGCTGGCAAGGCCTTAGTTGAGTTCTCAAAGATTCCTATGGTAGTAGCAGCAGATCATTATGATGACTTTATCATAGGTCTCACAACAAAAGATAGCATTTAATTTATGGCAGTATTCCAAATTTCCACCCAATAAACCTAAAAGAAATTCAGTCCACAGCAGTTACAGGTGTGTGTACTGAAATAGCTCCAAGTGAGGTCACTAATATGATAGAAGAAGCAAATATTGTAAATCTCAGCACAAGCTCTGGGACTTTGATACAACTAAACTGAGACAACATTTCTCAACAAGCTTACCTCTAAATGTGGTGGCGGCAGCCACCTCCTTGAGTGAGTTCCCAAAGGGAATGGGCTTCAAAGATATAAATAGATAAGACTCCCGTGGAGTAGCAATTAGCATAACTGACCATGAAGCATTCATGGGCTGCCCAGGGTTGAGCACAGTTAGTCCACAGTCAACTTAGCTGTTCATCTACCCCTAGGGGTTGGTCAATAAAATGGGTACCTGGCTCAGGCTAGGATATATATAGCATTAATGGGATGGCCTTGATTAGGCCCTCAACTGCCCATGCTGTCTAAAAAAAGTTATGCTGTGGTCTTGGGTCAGCTAAAAAAACCTGACCAAAAACTTAGAAGGAAAAGGCTCTAGTTACTTCGTGAACTTAATCAAACCCAATTAGACAACAAATTCACTGAAGAAGTGATATATGCTTCCTCCAAGGATGTTTACTGCTACCATCTACATCATGCACTCAAAAAGTATAGCACATCAATTCTATTATGCACTGTATTTAACTACAGTGCCAAAAGGGTTAACAGTTCATCTCAAATTGGGAGTATTCCTGGAGAACATTAGAGCAAATAAGTATGCCTATAGAGAAGACATATGTAAAGTCATCCTTTGAGGTGTTCATCAAGAATGTAACTAAGGTTCTACAAGGTTTCCATGGTATGGGGACTTGCACCAAGAAATCTCCTTTTTTGTCATGCATAGATTCAAATCAGTTTAACCAGTAGCCCATTTCTATCATAAGCTACATTAGATAAACACCTTAGAAAGTCCAACAATGATGATTAAGAAATTATAATTCATATGGGCAACTTTCCTGGAACAACATCCCAATGCGAACTATTACTGAAATTTATGAAAATGCTAGAACCAAGTTGTACAAGGTTAATATGCCTTACACAACCATCCCCAACTTATGAAGGCTTTTTGCTGATACAAATAGAGAAAGATCCACTGGCTTCATTTGAAAAATAAAGAAGCCATTATGAATATCCAAGGAAATCTTCCAAATATTCCTTGTTCAAAACTGTATTTTAACCCTCCTAAAATTAGTAAAAATTACCAGTCATCTAGTTCATATGACATGAAATTGGATGTGGGAAGTCATTCCATAAACTGATAACTGTTATACATTCTTTTTTTCGTAAATGTTCACCACATCCAGCATCAGCAAGGTGACACCAAGAACAGATGAAGAAATGGCCTCATTTGCTCACAACCATTCTCCAGATGTAATGTATAATGCACCAAAACAAGAGCCCCCTATCCACAGTCAGGCCCCACAGGCCTATATCAACATATACAAGATTTATATTCTATTTACCACTGTCTAAAACTAGTCTTTTAATAGGTTTCCAGCGAGTTATAACATTTTGGAAAACATAGGAACACATCCGTGTTATAAAGAAAGTCAATTTGAGAATGGGTTTCAGGAACATAAACTCATTTGTAACTTGAGGTACGGTTGTATGAGAAAATAAAGCTGGGCTTACCTGGATATGAGGTAATGATTCAACATCAGTCTTAGAATGTATGACGTGCTGAGTTTGAGACCTCCAGCTTTTGTGGTCCATTGCACCCTGAGCAAGAGGAAGTTGCTGTCATTAGTTTCATCAGGGTTTGATTTACTGAGCCTATCATAACCTATCACTATTAACCCCTTAACTCCTTACTTAGGTTTCCTTTCTTCTTGTGACTCTCAGTTTTTCAAGCTCTTTAAAATAAATGTTTTTATTCTCACAACTTCAAATGTACTTTATTGGTACAACATTGAAAAACAAATAAAAATATTTCCTTCCCATATCAATCCGATTATGAGTTTTATATATGCTCCTGCATTACTAGCCAAAAACTGCAAAAGTAAGACATGATTGTCAAAAGAGTTGGTACTCCGCATGTTATATATCTTTTTTTTTATAATCAACACCTCATCTCATCTTGGTTAACTTTCAATGTTGGAAGTCATTGTCAATAAAATACCTCCACAAGATTTCAAGGAGAGCATGACATCATCTGTCCCTTGACAATCATGTCTTACTTTCACAGTGTTTGGCTAGTAATGCTGGAGAATATATAAAACTCATAATTGGATTGATATGGGAGGGAAATTTTTTTTTTTTTTTTCATTGTTATACCAATAAAGTACATTTGAAGTTGTGAGAATAAATACATTTATTTTAAAGAGCTAAAAGTTACTCAATTTCCTACCTAGAAAACTCATGAGA
>JAUUDY010502607.1:1361-19049 GCA_032361765.1 Panulirus inflatus | reverse complement strand
ACATTTCCTAACGAGAATGTATGGATATCATGTAGGGACGGGGGTCTGTTCCCTCAAGCTATCCAATTATCAAGGTCTTTGGTCTAGAATTTTGGTTTCACGTTATCCTAACCACACATATGCAGTCTTTTTCCAAGTTCAACATACTGTCATGCACTAGTCACAAGGCAGATTTTCTCTTAATTTGCTTCATTATGATTAGACAAAATACCACTATTAACTGATATGTATGACATAATTAATCGTGTGGCAACTCTCCTCACAGAAGGGCCGGTTGGCGGCCATGTTCCACTATGTGGCGGTCGCAATACTTCTGTTGGCATCTTCAGCGCTCGCAGACCGTCTTCACCAAACACTATCCAACTTCCCATCTCTGAGTCAAGACTCAACCTTCTTAATCAATCGGGATCTAACTCGAGATGCTCATCTGACTCCTGTCTCTACACGTTTGACATCCTTGTATGACCTGAGTAAAACCACTGTATACAAAGTCACCCCCACTCGAGTCCTTGATCCGTCACCAAGTAAAGACCCTGGACTAACCAATTTCTCTCCAAACCATGATTTGGAGTTGGATCTTGCTCCATCATATGAACTGAAGTCATCATCGTTTACTTCACTCAATCATGAACTAAAGCCATTAATTTCCCACGACCAAGCCTCAACCACTGACAATATCAAACAGGTCATATCAACACAAGTACTAGTCCCATCAAAGACTGATGACCTGAGTCATGGCCTCATGTCATCCTCTTCTTCCTCTAGTCATAACAACATCCATTCTCCCATACTTCCATTCATTCCTTCTCCACTCGACCCCTTCCTTTTCAACACCAGTGAAATCACTTTACCCAACAACAAAAATGCACTGCCTTCACCCCACAACACGACGCACGGTATCACAGTCTCTACTGAGTCGAGCAGTTCCAACAGCAACGCCACTATAACACAAGAAGAGTTCAACAGCATCTTAACTCGGTAAGTCTTTCAAAGAAGAATGTCCTCTCGAGGGCAGGTTGCTTGTGTGCATTCTCCTCTGCCTAAACCACTCTGTCCCTGATATGAGCATGATCATCGGCATCTCGGGAGTTAGTTGGCCAATGTCCGCTTCTCACCCTCCACACCTAGACACTGGGAATCTTTACATCTTGTTCTTTTATCCCTGACTCCTGCAATCTATCTTTCATTGAGTCTAATCTATCTATCTTAAAGATTGAAAACCACTTTTTTCGCTTTTTCCCATCAAGCTTAACCCTAATTTAAGGACAACTATGTCTGTGATAAGTGCCTTTTTGTTAAAGAAGTATTACAGAATAAGCTATTTATTATGTATTAGTACAACTGCAGATGATGACGAAACTCAAAACTCTAGGTTTAGCTTGGACGCTCTGCAAGCAACTCAGATAGCCGAGCGACTTGGCCTAGCGGGGACTGGAGCAGCTGAACTGGAGCAAGAACTAACTCTAGGAGGAGACCTACAGGGCCCAGGAGGACCTAATGACAGACCTCAGGCGTTACCTTTGGGCCGCATTGTTCGCACAACACCTCGAAGGAGAGAAGCGTCAAGTGCGTCACTGATAAGTACTTTCACCAAAATATGTAAAATCGCCTTTTTATTACAGGAATGTATTATGTGTACAATACTTTGTAACTATGAGAATTATAAGATACCAGAATTATATTGGCAAAACAACACTAACATCAATATCGTCTCTTTAGTTCTCTCACAAGCAACTAGACGACTGTTTTTGGGTGACCCATCTCTGTGCTACACGGGAACCTGCGAGTTCTTCCTCATGTGTTGGCTGGGCGGAGGTCTGATTGATGGTGGCTGTGGAGGATTTCTCTTTGCCTGCTGTACTCGGCCTAATCAGAGAGGCCAACGAGGTCCAGAATCTTTCAGAGAAGACAGTGCTGGTATCATCCCCGTTGATTACGGCCCCATCAGGAATGATGAAGGTGAGTGGAGATACTTCTAAACGACTTCCCATCATCCTGAACAAGCAATTACACACATGGAAATACTGCACAGTACAACGGGTGCAGTGAGGTTTTAAAATTAAAACTGAAGTCTTCCACCAAATATTTTTCTTATGCATTCTGCTCAGATTAGCAGAATGAATGGTCAGCAGGAATATTTCATTGAATTCGTTATTATTTTGTCCCATTACGTGTTTACCACTCTCTCAAATACTTTAATTGCATGTGATGTTTGCCTGACTGGCCTATATTGTTTAAGCTTCCTAGTCATCATGGCTTGGTTGAATCATATGATATACAATAAGGAACAAAGTTGAATTCAAGAGACCAGTTCCTTTTTTCTGTACACTGTTCACCAAACACCTAACAGACAGCTTCGTCATCGGTTATGTGCCGGAGTCAATTCCAACCATGGGTACAGGACGACCCATAACACCTTACATATCAAGACCCATGCAAGTCATGAATGTCATGTCTATAAAGCATCTGTATGTTCACATAAAGATTAAATACAAAATCAAAAGAGCATACCCCTGTAAAAAGTACCTAATTAATAAGATGCATTTTCTGTAATCTACGGTTTTGAATCACTGCCTTCCTATACAAAAACCAATATCTAGTGACTGCTAATGTAAAGGATAAATGGGTAAAGATGAAGAATACGAATTTGCGCACGAAATGTTAATTATCACTGGCAACAAAATCCCTGCTCTTGAATCCAGTTTATAAAATTTTCCTAATCATGCACTTTTATACACTTACTCATCTACAGATTTCACCTTTTACTGACAGCATCATAACTGTGATCCTCCAAGAACACTATTCCTAACCTCATATTCCCTCCAGCATTCAATACAAATACTGTTCTTTCCATGTTCCCAATCATATAACCACTCATTTCTATCTCTAGCAGCTGAGTAGTATACAGTTTCAATGAATATTAAATCCCCTCAATGTACACTATCATGCAGACCTTTCTTTTGAATGTTTGATCTAACTATTTAAATATAAGGCAATAAATGACATTAACAGATTACGTAGTAACCTCCTACTTGTGACAAAAGAGTCCATCCTTTCCCTTCTACTAATTGTAGTGCAACCTTGAAAATCCATCAAAAAGGTGATAATCATCATAATGACAATAGAGAATGGATGTGAACTCATGTGGCTTTTCTTAGTCTTTCCTGGTGCTACCTTGCTAAACCGGGAAACGGCGATCAAGTCTGGGGAAGAATGTATATATAATGATAATTCCCTGTAAATTCTAATTTATGTATCTACGTACAATATTGCAGGCTGTGGTCTGAGCGCCAGCAGTCGTCTCACTGCCCAGCGGAGGATTGTTGGTGGTACAGAAGCTGGATTTGGTTCCTTCCCTTGGCAGGTCAGACCCAACTCCCTTCTTTCATATGTCATATATAAAGGTCATTTGTAAGGTCATTAGTCATTCCTATACAAGTTACTCCTTTAAAACTATTTTTAGGCTTACTTATTGGTAACTTCATTGTTTTCTCTTTTGCAGATAAAATATGATGTAGAAATAACCTCTTTTGATATGATTATGAATCTTATACATATCTTATACTGTCTTCCAAGAAAATTAAAGCTTAACAAAAAGTCCAACAAAGTAACAAGAGGAAATTAAACTAGCCTGCACTTCGCAGTCTTTAATGATTGTTAATGGTCACTATACAATACCCGCCACAATTCCTTGCACCCTCCTAAGCAGAAGGCAACCACAAGTGGGACATTATAAGCTCATTCAAAATGGGTAGTTACAAGTACACCTTGACTGATTTGCTCAAAAACCTGTCTCTGCAACTAATGTAATTTCTTATTCTTACAATCCCTATTATATGTTTTGTTACTTTCACCATTTTATGATAAAGACTACTAAATGAAATATCTGGCAAAAAAATTTAAATATAATAACAAATAAAGCATTCTTTTTCCTGTGTTGGCTTTTCAAGGTTTGTAACTTATGTCCACTAAAGAATTACAAAAAGATTGGTGGATGTAACTGTTCCCTAATCCATTTATACAGTACACTCATGGGTATTCATCTCTTGATCTTTCTTTACCACCAAGTAGCCTTTCAAACATATACATACTGCTGACGTTCAGTTTAAACCATCCAACAGCTCTACAATAAAACACTAATTCTGTAAATCATTTTTATAACAGGCTTTTTGCAAAACTTCCCATTATGGTCTCTTGTTACTCTAATATTGCATCTCATGAAGAACTGTTCACTGCAACTAGTTTACAAACTTGAAGTTCAATCATGCCACCCTTCTCTCTTTTCATCTCCATGAAAGATAAATCTGTAGCCCTCAGGCTCTTCTTGTAGCTCAGCTCTTAATTTAGATACCATCTTTGCCATCCTCAGGAACCTCTCAACTACATTTATGTACTTCTATGGGTGTGATGACCAAACTAGAGAGGCATTATCCAGTTATGGTCTAATACATGCTGTGAATAGTTTACCAAAAATTTCCTCATCCATATAAGTTTCTTTCGCAGTGATTCTTGTATTATACTTCATGCTCAGTAGTAATCACACTGTGACCTTCTTTTGCTGTATTCCATCTTCATTACTTTGTACTTATTCAGACTGAATTTCATCAGTCATTTATCAGACTAATTTTGTAGTTGTCCAGGTCCCTCCTGTAAGACGAGACAATCATCAGTGTTCTTTCTTACTTCTTTCCTGACCTTGGCTTCTTTTGCAACACATTCAGGGAAGAGTCATTTACAGAAACCAAAATTAGCAGTGGGGCCACCAGTGAGGCACACCACTGATGATCTCAGTTCATTTCAAGAATCCTCCCTTGTGCCTTTCCACTAAGGTAATCCTCTATCCAGAGGAGGAGTCTACTCCTTATTCCTGCCTACTTCCCTTTCACCCCATTTAGAAGTGCAGTAAAAATCTTTCTAGCAAGCCATGAATTCACGATCTACCTAAAAGATAAAGTGAACATCATTTGCTCAAGCTGTTTTAATATTCACTATGGCTTTTATCATTTAACTCCTGTAATCTGAGTATCATTAGCGCTTTAAAAATACATCTTTCCAAAAACCGAAGACTGCTTAGATAATCCTCCTTTCGTACAGCCATGATATCCTTTTACTTGACATATTTTTCCAGCTTTGTAAAGCATAGCCTATAATTTATCAAACCCAAGAAAAATACCATAAGGAGTGGTATCAAAGAGAGCTTCTTATTTGTTTTCCTATTAATATGGGGACAAAACCTACCATTTTTGTTTCTAAAACTTCAAACACCAACACTTTTTCCCAGAATTTCTCTTTCATCTCCATTGCTGTTTTTCACTTACCTAAAAATCACAGCCTTTAAGACGACCATAAAAACATTAAGCAAATCTGTCTATTCTACCTCGGCCTCATCACTGACAATTCTCTCACAAGATGTTAAAAAGATATCTATACAAAACAAAATGAGCAGTAAAACATGTTAGCAGAATGACTGCATTTTTCATTGCCCATGTTACTTGTGATAACAAATGCCTGCTTCCTCCTTCTCTTTGGAAGTTTTATTCCTGATGGCTGGACAAAAACTGTCCAAAAACATCCAAAATGGGGCTGCACTGAGCAGTAGACACGGTCAAATGACTGCTAACAATCATTAACAGCCTAAATGGTGGATATGTTACCTACTCTGTCTCAAAATACCAACTTTTCATCGGAATTTTTGTTCTGCTTTTCTATTCTAAATACAGGTAAAATATCAAAAAGCCAATCAATGATCTAATAATTTCAGCAAATCTTTATAAATGTTATATATAATATATATTCATATAAAGTATATCAAACAAATAATGTTCAAAACGTGCATAAATTCTATAAACCAATCTATTATGGTTATGACATGTTTCAGACCACAATCTTTGCCCTAAGTTTTCCTAAAATCTGTAAAACTCTAAACTTCAAACATCCTTTGGTTTCATGGTTTATGGATTTTCAATATTCTACCTGTAAATATTTTTGTCAGGGCCACAGTTACCATAAGGCGACAATAATTCCTCAATATTTTTTGATAATAAAAATATGTATGCTTTTTAATACACTTTTAGCAGTATGCCGGACTAAACTTGAAAGCTGTATTCAGACTATAGGTTTGATCAAAAATCTGTCCCCTGATCTTTCCTTCTGCTTTTTTTTTTTTTTTTTGCTGAACTTTTTAGCTAGGTTTTCTGTTTTATTAACTTTAAATGCTAGGCTTTGTCGTATTAGCAACCTTTCATATTAACTGGCAATAAATTCAAACTCTTTAGTTAGTCAAAGTTTTAATTCTTCCATCTGGTATATGGTGTCAACTACATTTGCCTCAGTGTTCTCTTATTGCTGCAATTTATGTGAATACACAGTTATGTCAAATTACTTATTAGCCTTCTCTACGCCTCCTCTTATGCAATCCTTTTGAAAATTTACATATTAAGCATGCAATCATTTTCTCTTATGTTTTTTTCAGCTTTATACCTTATTGGAAAAGTGTTGGAACCTAGGAAATTCTATTATTATCAGAGTTTGGTATCACTGAGCCTGTGCAAAAGTATCCCTCAGTGGTAACTTGTAGAAAACCCTTCTTAATGATTTGGAGTATCATAATTTAAACACCTTACTAAATCTGACTTAACTCTAATATGAATAATAGAGATTAGAGTATAAGGTGAAAAGTTACAGTTTCCAAAATGAGAAATAAAATTATAATATTTTCAATGACATGCAATCCACCGAGTAAATGAACAAAACTGTTTAGGGATTCAGGTTGGGACTCATTAATCTCAGCTCTTCAGCTTTCATATTCACTTTTTCAGGGTCTATGTTAACTAAAGAAGTTTTAATTGAATTTTCTGCTGAGGCTACTCTCTCTAACACCTTATCTAAATAAATCAAAGGTGAACTATCTTTACTTGCACTGTCAAGTAACAAAAAAATAGTTAACTTTTATACTGATAGTTGTAACTGTTTGCAATTCTTTTTTGTATATCTTCAGGATCCTTTCAAATTTTATGGTTTACATAAAACAAAATAAAAAAGTATTCTGTTGAGGCTACTTTATCAGCTTGTTTAAGAAAAATCAAAGATGCCTTATCTATACTAGCACTGTCAAGTAACAAAAAATAGTCAACATTCATACTGATGAATGTAATCATTAGCAAAATTCTTTGTATATCTTCAGTAGCCTTTCAAATTTTAACCAAGTAGTTTTTGAGTGACCTAGTTTATAGTCATAGAAAGAAAACATCGTCATTTTAAACCTATAAGACAATCAATGCAAAATAATAATTAGTGGCTTACTCATGGGTTAATTATCCATGCCTGTTAACTTAATTACTTTATGCTCACTCTTCTTGCCAAATTTTACAATGTAACCATCTTCTGAGAAGTTTAAAGCTCCTAAAGACAAGAGCTTTCCTTTTTATTCCCTAAGCTTTGAAAAGATGCCTCAGTCCACTAAAACTGGCTCCTGAATTCACTAAACTGTCCCAAAAGATAAAATAGAATATCGAAAGGTTGACAGCCTAACAGGTTCCACCATTAATGCCCATGTGTGTTCAGTTAGGTCAGCCTGCCACCTCACCACTTTGTTACTCGTTATATGGTCAGTAACAAGACAAGAAACAAATGCGACAAGTAAGTTCTGATAAAGATGTGTAATAAATGACTGGCTGAATGATATGAACAGTTTGCTTTAGAGAGTAATCACAAAAAGGAGAGGAGATAAAAATGAAAGATAGTGGCCAACAGCAGTGCAAACACAAAGGAATGACTGAAATTGTGCAAGGATAGGATTGCAAAAGGGCAACTCTACAAAAACAAGCCAGCTAATATGTGGTACATAATGGAAAGTTGGTTATTAAAGACATATATAAACAAAAAGATTAAAAAACAGAGTGGTAGATGGAGTTATTACTGTAGTAAAGGCTAGTTGGGTAAAAAGAGTAGACTAGACAAAGCCGTGCTTGGGCTAGCTATATTTACTTTGCTTCAAAAGGTCAAATATTCAGCACAAATTTTAATGCATTAACACAGTGCCAAACATAATTTCTGTAGATCATCAGGTCCAGCAAATTGGAAATAGAGATGGAATAAGCTCTAGCAATGTAAAAACTTAACAAAGATTCAACTTCATGTGAACACCTATTCCTTGTCAGTTAATCACTCTGTGGACACTGGAAAATTGACAGGATGGCAAAACACAAGGCTGACTTGACTGGCCATGCACAGGGAATCACAGTGGAATGTGTATATTGAGATGACAAGCCTTTTTGTATTACATTTTACCATGTGGATTTTTTTTCTTTTTGCTAGCTACTTTAGTGGACTCACAGACATCTTTTTGGAGACAGACAAACATCAAGTGGAGAAACAATGAAAACTGATATTAGCTGGCCTATCATATCAGCAAAAAATTGAAAACTGAGATTAATAGAACCCATAAGTTGAGCGATAAAAATTAATATCACTGAGTTTTTGCCAATGATTTAATTTGCTATCGAAAAATGCTGACCAGATATGCATATATGATACTGTAATGCTGTTACATGTATTTGGATAAATCTCAAATTAATATCATTAAGTAATCTCCTCTAACTTACAAAATTATGCATATATAGTATAGCTGATGTATCATAGGTACCTCAAAATCTCATTTGTATATTTCAACATAAATTGCAAGACCTTACAATTCCTGGTTCAGGTACTAGAATCTATCTGTTTCAAATGTAGTAACAAATTTTTGCTTTGGTTTTGGCTTTGTTAGTAAAGTCCTTCAAGAAAATTTCTACTTTTCAAAGTCGACAGAAGCTATTTGATTATACTGTGACTTGTAAGCTGTTCAACACTATTCTCCTTTGAAAAAATTCAATATACATTGTACATGACTGTTTTCAACATGGGAGTTACCTATAAATTCGATGCTATTTTTATAAGCCATACAGCATCACTCCTAAGAAAATCTTACAGAACAGTGGACAGGGTAACGTGTGACAGACTGAAGCTCTCAAGAAAAGATGTGATTTACAGTGGATGCAGCAAGACATGACACCTCCTGACAATTGGTACAGTAATTAAGACAAGACAGCTGACTGATCATACAAAATACATAATTTATTGGCAGACAGGGAAGAACAAGATACCTCCAGTATGATACTGGTCAGGACATACCTCTACAGAAAGGACATGAAGCAGAATAGGGGATCCTCTGACAGATGGTGGAAAAATTATACAGGACCTGACCAACTGTGCAGGAAACGACAGGGTGGCACACAAGTTGGCCTTGAAGGATTTTGTGTTACAGGGTATTTCATAATATATGTAGCTCAATTTTGTAAGTTGACTTTTCAGACCTTGTCAATAATGTACTACTTCCTTGTATTATGTTTAAACAGAGGCCATATAGAGGATCAGGAAGTCCATATCTTGATAAACAAACAAGCAATCCTTTTATGAGATCATCCCATATCTTAAAACTTTGTTAAAAGATGTGATCATAATGGAAGCTTCTTTTTCGATGGCAGGTTAAAAGTATAAGCCTCTGAAGGACTATGTTCAATGATAGAAAAAGAAGACAAGATTAGGACTTCCTATGCTTACTGCTTCAATAATAACTATTTCACTGTACTAAATGGACATATGCATGAATTAAGTGCTATATGCTTTTAAAGTCTAATCTTTACACATTTCAAAAGCTTTTTCATGGTAAACAGTGTTGAGCAATGTAATGAAAAGTAAGAGGAATATTTTTTCCAGAGTTTAGAATATCTATAGTGCTGAAGTTTAACAGTTTATCTGAATTACTTTCTGCATTTATATCAGATACAAGCAGTAAGAGTCCTCTTGAAAAATCAGAGTATGACAAAATAAAGGATTGTGTAGGGAAATCTTGCCCTATTAAGCATGATAAGCAATACTTTTCTTTTTAATGACAACTACATGATGCTTGGCATTGGCCATATTCAAACTTAAATTACTGCATTATGAATGAAATGGAAGCGGAAGGAATCGTATAAATAGACTAATGTCAAGAAATTACTTCATTATCAGTGAATGAAAGTGGCAGAAATCATACAAATAGCCTCATGGTCAGGAAATTTTCATTATTCATTTTGTGCCCCTCCCTCCCCTACCTTGACCTCACATGACCTTTAGGCATACATCCGGATTGGTTCAAGTCGGTGTGGAGGATCGCTCATCAACCAATACCATGTGGTCACTGCAGGTCATTGTGTTGCCAGGTAAATATTAAGCTATATGCGTTAAGAATTCCTTCCCTAAATCTATAGTCCATGATCTACATAACTTTTCTCATCTCAAAGCAGGCTATATACCAAAATTCATGTAAGACTGTATGAAAAAATCTTTAAAGTTTGAGCTGCATCTATGATGTACCACTTTTGCAGTTTTATCTTTTGCATATTGTAATGAGCAAAAAAGTCCTGTCTGCTCTGTACTATGAGGTTGTACAATAGTATACACTTAAATCTTTACTTTCACGAGTAAAAAAGTAATGATTGCACATAAGTGATTTTTATCTTATTATCTGTAACATTTGAATCTAATAAACCCTAATTGCTTACAGGGCACGCCCACACCAGATACGGGTGACACTAGGTGATTATGTCCTCAACTCTGAACGGGAGCCTCTTTCTCCACTTATCTTTGGTGCAACTGACATCAAGGTAAATTCTTACACTGAATGACTGAAATAATTCACAGAGAGTTTGTTAAGAGAACATCTTAAGAACTTCTGTTCCTTCTTGGGAATAGCCTACAGTTTTTGAAATGTTACATATGAAAGGTTAAACGGAAGTATTGTATGTCAGCGTTAACTTTAAATTTCCCTTAGTGTTAACCATACCGAGTATATATCCAGGTTGCTTGAAATTTTTAAGTGTTGAGCTCATCAGGAATTGGGCATAAAAACAGGTGCAACTAAAAAAAATGAGATTACTAACCCACAGATATCAGATTATTTGCATAAATATGAACTTTGAAAAAAAAGATCATAGAGGTAATGCTAATGTACTTAGGCATAATCTTAAAACTACCCCTATCAACAGGTGCCTGCCTGCAGTGGGGGCAAGGGAGGACCTCCCCCACCTCTTTGGAAAATGACAAAATAGCACATCCATAGCTGCAAAACTGCAACAAATCATCATGAAAATATCCAAAATGTTAAACCCTTGAAATATAATTTTGGGAACTTTTCACATTCCATTCCCCTTGCCTCTACCTGATTCACATTTGAAACTTGTCCCATTCATTTTGGCTTTGGTCCCATGGAACAGATTTGAAGGTACCATGGGTACTGAATTTATTAATATCACTCTGCCTGCTGAATCAGACAAGAGTTTAAGTTGAATGACAAAACTCATACCACAAGGATTTTAAATAAATTACAGCTTTGGGAGATAATTTTGAGATATAGCCTTAATTCTTAAACATTTACTGTATCTCTGATGATGAACCATATCTTTCAATGTTCTAGGAATTTTCATATTCTTCAGGAAATGTATCATACTTTGCAAATGGATGTTCTTCAAATTGTTCAATATATCTTATGGCTTTGTTAAACTTCTCTCTATTTCTTTGATATTATAAAACATAGGTATCGCAAGATCTAATAAGGAAGGCAAAGGATTGTCCATTTCATAGAAATTTGGCAAAATTCTTAAAAATATATCAATATTCTAATTCTAAATGAACACCTTCCAGGTCCATCCAAACTTCAGGTTCACACCTCAGGCTGACAGGTTTGATGTAGCAGTTATTACTCTGGATGCTCCAGTGCGATACCAGCCTCATGTACAGCCCATCTGTTTGCCAGAGAAAGGAACAGACTGGCTAGGAAGCTATGCCTGGGCTGCAGGATGGGGTGCTTTACAATCTGGTATGATTTTTCTTGTTTAGTTTCTGTGTAGAGAGGGACATGACAGATGAAGCTAAAATTTTCTCTGAGTTGATATTCAATTAAATATTCTTCAGTGGACAGATATCTTATGGGCAAGTAAGTTTGCAAACTGGTAATGTAAGACTGGATTGTATAAGCCCCCACAGCTTAATAGTTATACAATCTAACAGTCACTGCAGAGGAACAGTCTGAAGTTATGTACATAAACTATTACCCATGATAATATATGATTTTTCATTTTGTATCTATCCGTCTCTCATCATTTCCCCATTCCTAATATAATGGGCTGAATCAAATCCTGTACATACAACCTTAGCAATATCACAGACACATCCTCTCATACTACCTCCACTCACAAAATACTGTCGTTGCATTCAATTTCCAATGAACCCTCTAACATCTTCATCTGAATTATCCCTTGCCCTAATCAACAGTACTTTCTACCATAATGCTATATATCTTCATGATCAGCCTATCATTTATCAGACATTCTACACAACCATACCATCATAAATGACTTTTATCCATATGTTTTTCTAATGACTTCTTCACACCACATAACCTTCTCAAATCTTCATTGGAAGCTTTATCTATCCCTCCAATTTCAATTACACAGTGCAAATTGTAGATATCTGCTGCTCTTATTTCTCATCTGTTCTGATCCTCATACAACTTGGCTTTAAAGCCATACATCAGCACTGAGACAAATGTCTTGAACTCTCTATGCTTAAATCTACCCCATTCACCAAAGCTTTCAGTGTACTCCTAGTGTGTCTTCCTTGGACAACTCTTCTTTCAAATACAGCTTTCCTACAGCCTGTCTAACAAATTTTTCCCCCAAATATTTCAACTCATCCATAACTAAACATCTTTACCATGCAGATTAATCTTATAATATGACCTTCCTTGACTTTAAGAAATAAAGAACTCCATTTATGGGAGCATACACAGCCATAGTAAGTCAGCATAAGCAACTGTTCATGCTAATTTTCACATCAGTTAGGGTTATCATTCACGTATTTTCCAGTGAGTTATATGACTTTTAATCAGATTTAAAAACTGATCATCTCAGACCTTTTTTTTTCAAATAATAGAAGCCAGCACCACTGAAATAAATCCTGGCTTGTATTCTGATACAAGTATCATTTTCCTAAAAATTTCAAACGAACACTCAATCAAAGGAAACATACAACAGGTCACAAAATTGTTTACAAATAACAGAGACAAATTTGAATAGGATGACAACATTGCCATAACATAACACCACAAAATTTTAGAGGATTTTTAACTAATGTCTTACTTTTATTCACATTCATGTTCTACATCCTCCCCTTACATACATTATCAAACTGACCCACCAATGTCTAATTCTTTAGCAGACCCAGCACCATTTGCAAACAAATGCAGCAACTTCAATTCTGTTTCTCCATGAGCAAATATTGGTGCCTCATCACAGTCACCCTATGTTGTTCTCAACTCAGTAACCATGATAACATCAAACATTCTCACATTTACTTCAAACCACTGCTTATTCTTCTACATGCATTACTTCCATTATAAAAGCTATTAATAGTTCCATGAACACCTTATATATTGGAATCAAAACTTCCCAGAGTATTTTCCTATTTACTTTATCCTATGCCATTTCTTCATTTATTACTGCTTCATACACCTTTTTTTCTTATACTTTGACAATACTTTTAAAACAGCAAAAGTCTGATCAACAAACTATCATCCCTTCCTAAACCTACTGTAGTCCTCAGCAATGTTGGGCTCACTAATCCTTGTAACATGATCAAGTATTATCCTTCTGCATAGCTTCCTTTTGCACAAGGAATACAAGTAGGCTGAATGGGTGGATGAGCTTAGTACATGAACTAGTAACAGTTAAAGCTATTTCAAAAGATCACAATGCTACAAGGTACGATGCAGTCATGTCAGCTCTTTGTACAAAAGGACACAGAAAATGAAGATCTTACTAGATAAATCAGCTGAGTATGTAAACAAAGTAGAGAACTGTACCTAAACAGAGGACGTATCAGTGTTTTGTAAGGCTTTTACCAAACCCCCATCCATCCTCATCCATAAATGCATATCACTGTGGATGATTAACAATAATTACCATCAACTTATTTTTATGTGTCCATTCAAGTGCATCTCCCTGTCTAATACAGTTAAACTGATCAGTTTACACTCATCTATCAACAGACATAATTTATGAATAGCTATTTTTTTTTCAGTTCCTTTATAAACAACACTTCATAAATCTTCTATAGGAGAAACCTGCTTTGAATGCAAGAAATGGCACATATTTAGATAATGTTCATATTATCAACCTTTTATATTTAGCACTTTACCCAACCTCATTCCTAACATGCTAGATATTCCTTGTATCTATATATCTTTCCCACAGGATCACGGCTTCGACCCAAAACCTTACAGGTTGTTGATGTGCCTATCCTTGACTCTCGTTTGTGTGAGGACTGGCACAGAGAAAAAGGGATCAACGTGATCATATATGATGAAATGATGTGTGCTGGGTGAGGCTTCATATTTCTTTTTCATCATATTTACCTTCCATATAGGTCTTCATCTGTTGACTAATGTTCCCATATTTATTAAATGATGGTATAAAGTTACAACTCCCTAGAAATTCAACCCATCAGCAATAATCAGTATACTTGATGATAAATTCTGCTTATTGATTCAAAGTGCAATGAAACATGTACCTATTGTTTACATAAAAAGAAATTAATTAACTGAATTGTAAGAAAGATGACAAAGTAAGATGGATTTGGATGTTAACAAGAGCCACTAGTACTGTTCTGGGAAAAAAATAAGTGGAGAAATGGCAAGCATGGATTTATAGGATATCACCATTAATATAAAATCCAAGAAAAATTTTCTATTTATGAGAAAGTATATTTAAGTTATATTCTTGAAAGCATAAACTTTACACATGACAGAGGGTTAAGATGTTCTGAAGTCACTGTGTTACATTCAAGGTATTAATGCTGTACAGCTTTGTTTATATACCAAAACATTCCCATGAGAAAAAAAAAATTGTGTTAGTATCAGAGATCACTTCCTCCAATCCTTTAATTTTTACTGCAGGTATAATCAAGGTGGTAAAGATTCTTGTCAAGGTGATTCTGGAGGTCCACTAATGATCCAGGATGGGGGGCGTTGGTACCTGGCAGGTATTGTATCTGCTGGATATTCCTGTGCTCAAGGCAAGCAACCAGGTAAGAGAAAACTAAGTCACTTAATGACTTTGAAATTTTGGTTTAATCATTATTTCAAGAGAGTCTGGTCTCTCTATATACAGTATATAGGCACAGTGTCAAATACATGTCACATTTCTTTGCTTTAAAGTCATGAAAGCAAATGTATTACTTAATACTGACATGTAGCAGAAATATCTTTCATAGTACTCAAGTGACACTGTAGTTCTGATGACAGAGCAATAATGCTACAAGTTATGGCAACAGAATCTGCATTCTAATTCAAATGTAAGTCTAGGGAAGATATTGCATTCCACTTTACTGATCTTTAACTGACAGTATGCTTCTAATGATCTCCTGGAAAAGTTTAGAGCTGTGTTTTTCCTTGTCTGCATTGTTCTTTTCAGTTGAATTGTACTATATATGATTTTTCTCTTTAATAAGTACATATAACCTTGGTCTTTAAATTAATGCATATCTCATTTCACAGGTATATATCACAAGGTATCATACACGTCTGATTGGATCTCATGGGCAGCTAATACTTAAGATGAGTTGTAAGTTGTTGGTAATGATGGTTCTCAAAGATCCTAATCATGCAACTCAGGCTTCATGGATTAAATTTAAATCAGTTCTTTTCATATCAAAAATCTAAGACTGGTAGTATAACCATATCACTAATAGAATGCAAAGCCTTTTTATATGATACTATTGTATTACCAAGGCAGTATTTTCATATGAACAGAGATTCTTAAGTGAAGACTTTCATTGTTGAGCCATCATCCAGTTTGAGAGCTTCTCTCTGTGCAGAACATACTGAAGGTCTCCTCACCCTGTGATACCACCATGTACTGATTTATATCCATAGTTTTACATATATCACTACACAATGTTATACATTTCATAATACAATACTTTAACTATACTGTGGGCTATAAGTTATCTGATATCAAAATGCTCATGTATCATTAACTCAAGTCAAAGCAATGAGTTTACACAACTATAAGACTGCAATAATTGTGTGCCTTTGTCTTATAAGGAGTAATATTTTTTTTTTCAAATAAAACCTTACTCTCTTCTTAACCTATCAGAAATTAATTCAAGAAAACAGCTGTGTGCTGTGTTGTCTTTGTTCAACCATTACCATACTTTTCTATTTATAGTACTGAAAACAATTTGTAAAGTTCCTGTGCCATTTATTGGTACTGTGGCCTGCTGTAGAACTTCTCAGGGGATGATATTAATATATGTATCGATTAAATGAATATACTGTTTGTCCCTCATAATGTAAGGAAATCCTGCCAAAGAAATTAGGAAGCAAAGACATTTGCCAGTTGTTACGAAAATAGATTTAGGTTCATTTTTCACTGTTAACAGCCACCAATCAAAGGATTATGTCCTGCTGCTGTTATAATCATGTAAAGCTCAGACAAAGTACCATCTTGAAAAAGCAACTGGGCTCTTGTAAATACAAATTCATTTACAAAAATAAGGTGCTACTGAAATGCCTCTTTCGTCATGCATTACATCTGGGCTTGAACTTCAGGGATGAAAGCAAATGTATTACTTAATATTGACATGTAGCAGAAGTTAAGAGGATATGGAGTACATAATTATAGCATGGAGATATAAACTGTGCTCCATACAATGAAAGCAGACAAAATAAAAATGTATGATTACTTGCTAAAGTTAAATAACTTGACTTCTGCATGTAGCGCTTCACATACTGAATTCAGTAAAAAAAAAAAAAATACATAACTATTATGGAGGCTTCAGTAAGGCGATCCATGACTGAAAGCATGTTTTAAGTCTATTTTCATGAATGGTACATTCTTCAGCATTCTCATTTGTAATCAGTATTCTTGTACACACTTTAATGCAGTTTTTATCATAACCATTCATGTCTCAGGTTATTCCTCTGCTATCCCACCCAGTGAGGTGCTGCATTAGTGGCGAATGTTCATTTTCATTTTCATGTTGTATCTTGCGGCAGGAACCGCATCAAATACTTCATTGTAAATGTTGTATATACAATCTATTTTTATTAATAAAGTTTTATAAAAACTGATGAATTTTGTGTTGTCTTTATTCCTCTATCTGTGAATGGACTGTGGGGTAAAGAGTACTGATACATTTCTAGTACGGCATGATGTTTTCGAACATTACATGCAAATTCTAGACATCAAAAAAGTCTAACACCCTCAGCATACTAGAGACGGTACTAATGCACTTTATGTCGAGCATAAATTCCATATTACTGCAAATAGTATAAAAGTTTGTTCAGTAATTTTAAAGTATTTAGTATGCATCATTATACTATCAAAAATCAAGTAATTCAATATTATTAAGATAAAATAAGAAAATAAAAATACCATAAAATATGACATCCACATAAAGTATAACTAATTTTTAGGCCATGGTACTTAGGTATGGAGTCTACGGAAGGAAAACCACCACACTTAACACCCTACATAAACTATGCACCATGTCAGCCATACAATAAAAACAAAACTAGACCATTAAATAACCACAACACCTATACAGCCT
>JAUUDY010502386.1:0-10619 GCA_032361765.1 Panulirus inflatus | reverse complement strand
AGCCTACGCCAGGTTCCTATGTGATGGGATGAACAGCTGGGTAGACTATGGACTGACTATGGGCCGACTATCACGACCAAGATTCGAACCCAGTCGAACCTGTTCTCGAGGATCTGATTCAATCTACGTAAAACTGTTTCATGCTGATGAGTTATGAGACTTTGCTTATTGGTTGGTCGTATTTGCTCCAGCTGTTCTATCTAGTGGTAGTGTTGGTCTGAGAACAAGTAACCTTGTCTATCTTCAGAAACAGAAAGAGTTCGAGGTTCGAATTCTTTGATAAGGTGTTCAAAGAACCAGATAATTTCCACATTAGTGTCTCGCCGCGTCTTTCATCTCCGATATTTTTCCCTCTGATTCAGAAAAAATATCTCGCTAGCTTGATGAGAACGAAGTGTGAAAGAGGGATATGAGGGATTATGTAAATACAATCGTAAATGTGAATGTAAATGTAACAACAGAAGTGTAGTTAGACCTGAAACAATTAACAACACTTATCTCGTTCGTGATCATAATTCATTAAAATAATGCCATTATGTGTGTGTGAATGTCTTGTAACAGCTTCATCCATTCATCCAACAAAGGAAATGTACATTTCAGGTTAAACGAAATCAGTTTTTGCGGCAGAATTTGGAAAAAGAAAGAGAATATCTTTTAATTCATCTGTCATAGCTTAACACATTGCCGGTGATTATTATTATAATGATACGACTAAATTGCTCAATATAATAAAAATAAATTTTTAAATGTATATGTAAAAGAAAAAAGTCAAAAGTTTTTCTTACCATAATGTTATATTTTTCAGAACTAATATTGAATTATAAATTGCTGATGCAAATGAAGAGGACAAATGTATCATGAATATTGTACCTGAGTAGTTTTTCTTTTTATGTTGGCTCTAAACCTAAGCCAGGTGCCCAGTTTATAGACCATCCCCTAAGAGAGGATAAACGCCTGGGTCGAGTGTGCTTGACTGCAACGACCAGGATTCGATCCCGGGCAGTCTGCAAATGCGTCACTCTCATGAACGCTTCCCGTTATAACAAGAAGTATAGTGAAGTATACCTCAGATTTGCTTTTAGAATATAGTGTGAGGCTCTTATCATACTGTCGTTTAGGTGCAGCACTTCACAGACAGAGAAATCCATAATTCATTTCTTTAGAAAATAAAAAAGTTCCTAGTTTAGTTACTTACGCTGATTGTCTCGAGTGAGAAACTGTAGAAGCTGGTGTCTGATTTCGGAAGTGTGTGATTGCAGAAAGCTGAGAGATAATGTGAGTAACAGTAGTGTAATATGGTTTAGGAAGGGAAAATACAGGTTGATTTCAGGGTGGGTTTGAGCGTAACTTTCAGGTTTGATAAGACATTTACTATTGATTTTCTGCAATAATTTTTCCACTAAAGAGAATGTGAAGTTTGTTAATGCAGACTGGGGGAGTTGGAGGTAATGAGGACAGAAAGGTATGTGTGGGAGTAAGAATAGAGGAGTGTGAGTGGTTTTGGGTTATTTGTTTCAGGGCTGCGTGATGTCACCGTGGTTGTTTGATCTATTTATGGGGAAATGGAGAGGAAGGGGACTGTAAGGGTCATAGCGAGACGGGTAAGTAAGACTACGGCATACTGACGATGAAGGAGAGTGAGAAATGAATCTGTTTCTATTTTTTTTCAAATGACACCAGACGAATTCCAGACGTTGGTGACAGAGTGTGGGATGATGTGATGAAGGAGAAAGGTGAAAGTGAATGTCTACAAAAGTAGGGTAATGAGATACAGCAGGGAGATGAGAAAAGAAGGCAAATGAGAAAGGTTATTTTGAGAAAAAATCTGAATGTGAAAGATGTGGAAGAAGTGGGGTGCTCTAGATTCCTGAGAGGTTGAAGTGAGTCTCAAGACGGGAAAGATGGTAAGTTTCTGAGTGCAAGTATAAGTTAATGCCTGTTAGAGGAAAGATAGGGCAATTCTGAGGACATCTTGGTTCCAACAGTGTTGCTTTGGACCCTGAATGAAAAAAGAATGGGAGAAGGTGGACCTTTTGGAAAATGAAATACCTCAGGGCGGAACAAAGTATGAATGAGGTTGGTAGATCACGTGAAGAATGACACTGTAAGAGAGAAGCGAGGCAGGAAGTAGAGTATAACTGTGAGAGCTAACTAAGCTGTATTGAAATGGTTTGAGTATTTGGTGAAGATGAGCAAAAAGAGATGTTTGAGAGGAAATATGAATCAAGCAGAGAGAGCATGAGGAGGGGGAACTGGAAAAGATATGGAAATGTGAGATGAAGAGTCGTTGCGTTACCAACATTCAGGAAGCTGAGAGGCGTGCTTTGGATAGAATAAATGGAGCTTTGTGGTATACGGGGACGACGTGCAGTTAGTAAGCTGAAGCAGGACAGATGAAGCGGTCAAAAAGACCGCGGAATTATCTATGGGACCTGACTGTGGGTGGGGGATGATGGTTCAAGTGCATTGTGCATGGCAGATAGAGAGATAATGTGGGCAAATGGGAGCGCGTTCGTCATCTGTTTCTGACACTACCTCGCCTAAATGGGAAACTCCGAACGTATCGAAATAATTAATTCCATTATGATCATTATTGTCATTATTATCATTATCATTTTATTATTATTATTACTATTATTATCATTATTATTATTATCATTATTATTATTATTATTATTATTATTATTATTATTATTATTATTATTATTATTATTATTATTATTATTATCATCATCATCATTATTATCATTATCATTACCATTATTATCAATATTATTATGATTATTATCATTACTATTTATCTCCCCCACCACTTATCCCATGAACAGATTAAACAGGCATGGTAACACTACACGTCCTTGAGGCAGGCCCACCTTCACAGGAACCGACTTGCACACTTGCCTTGCGCTCCATATAAAGACTCTTCACTGTATTTAGCAGTTTTCCATGTAATCAGTATATCCATAGCACCTCCCACAGGGCATCTCCGTCATCCCTTTTCTAGTTTCAAATTGTTGCTTTCATTCGTTTTTGCCCCGCAAATAATCCAAAGCAAACGTCTGGTTCACACATACTCTTCCTCTCCCAAACACAAAATGTTCCTTCTTCAGTCAGATGCTCTGTTTGACATTCACCCGCTCGGTTATCTCCTTACCTTATATCTTATTAAGTACACTTTACAGACTTATGCCTCTGTACTTAGAACATATAATTTTGTCCCCTTTCCTTTATACAAAGACACTGCACAAACAGTGTGCCAGTCCTTTGGCACTGCAATCCTATCCACTCGTGCCACTTTGCCACACTTTACCCTGAGCAAGAGTTTCAATACTTGCACTCTTTTCAGGATACTTATTCTGCGAACCATCTCGTCCCAAACACACTATATCCACCACACTGATGCAACACACACCTGTCCTTAAAATTACTTATTTCATCTCATTTTCAATATTCTGCTTATTGCTGCTACCTTCTTTTGTTCTCTTGTTCTTCACACACCGTCTGCTCAGTTGCCATCTTTTGGAATTTTTGCACTTTTATTGTGACCCCGTGCCGTTTTCTCCTGTGTTCCTCTCACTCATTCTCACTCCTTTTCTGCATATACCATCCACATACACCTCTTCTTTCTTTCATTAGCGGATCAACTTCCTCATTCCACCTCTCACTACCGTTTCCGGTACCTATACATTTATTCCTCCGTACAAACACACCACATGCATATGTATAAACACCACCTCCCCAAATACCATTCACCTCCCAAGTTTCATTTACTCTCACCTTATACAATTCCTCACTCAGTCTTTCATGGCATTTCTGCCCCTAGGCCACTTTTCATAGTCACAGAGTGGGAGAGGGAGTAATGGTCCTGGGTGCATTATGGCGTGTGGGAGGGGTTAGGGCAAGGAGGATATACCTGAATGTATTGTAATCTGACGGTGCTGTATGGATGCGAGTCTTGGGCCTTGAATAGTAAAGAAAAATAGAGGAGGAGGAGGAGGAGGATGTGTGAAGGGGGAGGAGGAATGATCTAGTAAAGAAGGGGAGAAAGAAAGAATTGTGGCTTTAAGGATAGTCTGATAGATAAGGCCAACCAGGATTTGCTAAAATGGCTCGGGCAAATGGATAGGGTGAGCAAAGACAGATCAAGAGAAATCGATGAATCAGAAGCGAAGGGAGCAAGGGAAAAGGGAAGACAGAGAAGGAGGTGGGAGGTTGCAGTGAGGGAAGCTTTGAGACACGGAGTACGAACATTCAGGAATGTGAGATGCGTGCGTTAGATAGAATGAACTGGATCAATGTGGTATACTGGGTGAAATGCTGCTAGTGGATCAAACCAGGACATATATGAAGCAATTAGGGAAAAGTTGTGTCTGTAGATGGTAGGCTCTGGTTATAGTACATTAAGCATGAGGACTAAAACATGAATGTGGACATATTAGGCCATTATTCTTTCCTAACGCTACCTCTCCAATTAGGAACAGAGGCATGAGCCAAGTGAAGACTTTTCTTTGAAATCTCAGATTGGGATGTCTAAATGTACGTGTGCTTGTAGCCAGGATGATAGGTAAGGAGGAGTGTGAGCTATCTTTGATGAGAGTAACCTGGATGTTCTGGCTCTGAGTAGACAAAAATAAATGGAGGTTAAAGGCGTAGAACATTGTAGGAAATGATCACTGTTTTAAAGTCCTGGGATGATGAGAGAACAAGAGCGAAAGACGTAGTGGGACATTTGATGAGAAAGAGGTTGCGGGAGTGTGTCAGTGTTCAAGAAAGTGTGCTCATGGCTGATTCGGGTCAGAATGAAAGTAGACAGCCTAAGGTGGATGACTGTTAATGCACGGGCACCATGAGATGAGTGAAAGAGAAAGAAATGCATTTTGGAGGCCCTTGAAATAAATGCCATGATAGATTCTGTGCACTGGATCTATTCGTACTTCTAAGGGATCTAAATGCAACTGAGGATATGATCAGGGAGTAGGGGGGTCTCGACTGTAAATCAAAACTGGGTAAAGATCGTCCTGTTGTGTGCTGGTGTTGGATAGTACACTGTTTAAGAATACGAGGTGAAACGAGGTGAAAAGTATAAGGAGAATAACAGAACCAAAGGCTTGACATTGGGAGAGGAGATCGGGGAGTGGTATCAGACATGTTATGGAAAGGAGGTGGAGTAATTTTATCTTGAAGGATAATTGATGTATTAGATGATAGAGAAGCAGATGTGGTGCACTTGGTAAGAGATGATGGGCGGGGCGAAAGAGTCAGAGCGAGGAAAACTGTGAAAAAAGAGGAGGTAGTGAAAGCCCTGCGGGAGGTGATATGTGGCGACAACGGGAGTTCACTTGAGTTTCTCAAAAGAGGGGATATATGGAAAGGACAAAGCAGAAGGTCTGTTGGCGGATAATAGTAGTGTCCTGCGTTCATATTCTTATTCATGGTAGACACAGAATAGCAAAACAGAAGGCACATTCCCACCCACTACTCCCTCTGGCACAACAGGTGGCAGGAATAGAGTTAGGTAGGAACACCACGTAACATGGAGAGAGTATACTAGTAAACTTGGAAACTGTGTAGGACAGTGTGAACAGGGGAACGTTTAAATCTAAAATGGGAAAAAAGATAAATCGAACTTTATACAGTGATATTAAAATTTGGGTTTATTTTTTTTTTTTTTTTCCTTCTTGAAAGGCGTTAATGTTTACCGAGAACAGATGTTACTGAAGTAATTTTGTCTTGCCTTGATCTTAAAGGTACTGATAGTCTTCGTATTAACTACATCTGGTGGTTATCTATTCCAGTGTTCTACAGCTTTACAGCTGATGGAATGTTGTCCACCTCGTCACATCTCCTTCCTTTCAGTTTCATACAGTTGTTTCTGGTCGCTTAATCTCTACCTAAATTGAGAGGGTTTTCATGTTATGTAGTCAAAGGTATTTATTATTTGAAAGCTTTCGATAGATCGTAGAGTCTGTACTTATTTAGAGAGAAGGATTTTAGCGACTTAGTTTATCGTCATAACTCTTATTTCTAGGTGACGGAATTTGTTTTGCTGCTCTTCTTTTAATTCGTTCTCATTTTTCTCTTCGTCTTTGATGACGTTTGCTGACCAAAAACAGACAAGAACTTTGCTAAGAGTGAGTATTGATCCCTTTAAGTGTTGCTATTTCTCGCTATGAAACCTAACTTTCTGTCAGATTCATTACATGCCACTAGGCTTTTTTTCTATCTTATTTGATATCTTTAAGTCATAACTGACAAAAGCCCGAAAGTTTTTTCCTTTGCTTGGATGGCAGAGTTGCTTACTAATCATCAGGCTGGTTGACGTATGGATGTTTCAAGTTGAGTTGCTTGAGGATTGGTTGGGCACATGAAGAGTACGTTTCCATACAGGTACATGGCACAAAATAGTACGTTTGAGCTGAGTAAACCTGGTAGGAGAGAGGTAGTGGCTTGCCCAGACCAGCTGACAGAGGAGTAGTGTGGTGTCAGAAGATGTGTGTGGAGCAGGTGTTTGCTTTAAAGAAAATCTGTAAGGAATCTTTGAAGAAAGAGAAGAGCTGGGATACTCAATAATATCTTGAACCTACTTTTGGATTATTTTGTATTCAAAATAATCATCTTCACCATAACCTTGCTCTCACGATACCTTATCGTCAATAGATTTGATTCAAGGATGGCCTTAAGCCTTGCTTGAATTATTTTCTTTTCCTTATACTTTTCTACACAACAGCCTCACATTTACTGCTAAGGCCTTCAAAACTGCACCCTCATCACTACACCCTTTCTACTACTGACCTTCAACCCAACCCTTGGGTAGGGTCAAAGAGTAACGTTTCCCACAGACAGACAGACAGACAGATAAACACACTCAAAGCTGAACGTTCACTTGGCTGTAACGTATATGTCTGTCTTTGGGGGTACAGACGAGCAGTACTCCAAACCTCACGCTCCAGGACGCCTCGAACGATCAACCTCACCGTCGCCCTGGTCGTTGAGGACCTCCTGTCATTGTGGAGACTGAGTAAAACGACAGCCTCCCCAGGGACAATCCCTAGAAGCCGAGCTTCGAACTGGGCATCAGGAAGACCGAGGCGACCTAGATCAACCAACCGATAAACGAACCTGAAAATGTCGCAACACCTTGCACTGAAGGTTGACTGGAGGAGGACTTGCCAAAGAGAAGTAGACCCCCTAGTTCCTCCACGTCTTGATGGTCACGCCGAAGGAAGCCGCCGCTGTCAGTGGCTCCCTTAACGGAGCTGTAGTTCTCGCTTCTCTCGTAAGCTTCGCAAAGACGCTGGCTTCACAGTCAGAAGGATGACGAGGCAAATAAAGATGACCATATGATATCTTAGCGGCAGTTGGCGCATTTAACTATTCAACTATTGGTATTCATAATAGAGACCTGGCAATTCAGTCACAACTAATCGAATATCTTTCTTCCTACTTGAATAAGCGACGGGATCTACACAGACAAACTTCCGTTCGACACACAGTAACTAGCAATAATGTTTTACCCACCTCTCCCTGACAACACGGAGGCGTACACACATGTGATATTGCTTGAACAACACGACCTCCATAATACACACAATTACCCTATACAGAGAGATTTCATGCGCCAGCTGGTGCCACAAATGATAGAGGTTCGAATCCTCCAGACATCAACCATCCCCCCAACCAAACTCCCTCTTTGTCCTCCCTGATCTTGCTGCCATCTTCCTGTTCTTCAGGTAATATCTGACCAGCTGCTTCCTTGTGCTATATGCGTGCGTTCCCCGTCACTAGGTTTCGAACCCGTGCCTAGCGTCTGGCCTGCAGCTTCCCTTACTTTCCGTGTGGAGACCAACCATATAAGGATTGATCTTTGTGACAACAGCTTCTTCTCTGAAACAGCGTAGATGTGGATCTCTCTCCATTCCTTTCATTTTCCTGCCCACAGAGTTCGGATACTGAAGGTAGAAGCGATACATGGCTATAGGAGGAGGAGGAGGAGGAGGAGGAGGAGGGGAAAGCAGATAGTTTAAGGGGTTTTGGCACAGTGCTATAGACTTCTGATTCTGAAGCCTAGTCATTTTCTTTCTCAAAATTTTCATTTTCTATGGGAATGTTTAATGTTTCTAAAGCCCTATCAAATTGCATGTGCCTCTATATTATTCTCAAACATTCAAAACTTACTAATTTGGGTAATCAACTTGGGGATGGAGAATTAGACCCCCTTGTCTGGGTCAGCTTATAAGATTTAGTTTGTTATGAGCTTCTGAGATGAAGTAGAAAAGATAAAACCAATCGCACAAAATAAAACCATGGTTTGCACTTGTCTTTACCTTTGCTTTTAGGTTTAGAAAAGTGGAGCTTAAGGTAGTAGTGTGACACCGACTTTTCCATCTATACTTTGTTAGTTAACAGAGGATAGACGCTCATAAGTGTACATCACAATGGCAAAGGAAGAGGTTTTGAAACATGTGTCGTTGGGGCTTCATGCTATACGCTTCCGCACCAGCAGCGCAGGAACTTCATGCGAGCAAATCAGAATGCCTGTTTGAAGAGACGACAAAGGAATCCACCAATCAAATTTACTCTTACGTAAAGGTGGCTTTAGCACGGACGTGATACATCCTCCTATTGGTAGACGTCAGCCTGGAGAGGCTGTCGCATCTGGTTTTCAGCCAATGGAATTATGGCAACTGGTTCACCGAGGTAATAAATACAGCAGCATGGATGTTGTTGGTGTCACATCTCTTCAGTTCCTCACTCTGGGAGCTAGGCTCATCCCGGGAGCCGCCTTACACTTCAAACTGTAAGAAACTACAGATCCTTCCTCTATGCTGTTGTCAGATTAGTCACTACCTCCCACTGCTGTTAATTCATCAATGTCACAAAGGAACTTTTAGAAAGCATGACAAACCTCCCACTGCTGTTAATTCATCAGTGTCACAAAGGAACTTTTAGAAAACATGACATACCCATGGAATGGTCGGGGAGTGCTTAGCTTGGGGCACTAGTTCATGTTTTATCCGTGACAGTGGGTCTTGAGGACGTAGATATGTTGGTATCATTCATTAACGAATGGAGAGGTCCTCTTGCACCATATTCCGTCAAGGTGTGTGGCTTAGTAGACTGCGTAGTACTGCGTCTATCTATCTGTCTCTATGTTTGTCTGTATGAGTGCATGTTCGTGGGGTGCATTCGTAAGAGCATGGATGTTCGTGTTCGCAGTTGTACGTGTGTATAAACATCCCTGTGTTGTTCTATGTGTTTTTGTTTTTGTTTTTCTGTCCTTTCCCACGACCGCTCATCTTTATGCATGACACTGAATTAGTTCCAAGAAAAACATGTAATGACCTTACTAAACACATGCATAGTTATGCATGTATATGACCTATTTAAGTATGTAAGCAAGGGATTATCATTACACTCTGTTTAAACCAGCTAACACCATCGTGAAACTGACCTTCACCGATGTAATCACCATGACCTCTGACCTCTGACCTCTCAGCAATATAAGCAATCTGAAAGTGACCTCAGTGAGATAGTGAGTTCATGGCACACCATCAAGGACAAAATATTTAGATATTTACAGGAAAAAAATGATAGAATGCGCACTCTTTTGTCTTGCTGTGGTTCAGTTGGGAAACATAAAATATACGTAACTCAAACATTACACTAGCCAACCCTGACAGTCACTAGGGGAAAAGAAATCCAAATTAAAGATGTGCGTCATCAAGTTTCTTACTGTATATGTATAATTGTTTTTTTCAGTAACAAAATGTTTTATCAAATAACAGCTGAATTCTTTATATATTCATTTACATATTTATTTACTTGGCTGTTTATGTTTGTGGTATTAGGTGCTTCATTGAAAAAAGTAAGATGATATAAAGGAAGAGAAAAAGGACAGTAAGTTGGGAATATTTACATAAGAAATTATATGACGAAGGAGATGATACACCGGTGGTGTACCTGTGTTAAAACCTGTCGACGTAAAGCGAGGAAAAGGGAGAATATCGTAGAGAGGAAAATGAGCATCAGATAAGCTTGAATGTGAACAGGAAGACAAGGAGATGGTGCATCAAAAATGTTCCCAGTCTCTAGTACGAATACGTCTTCTCTAAACTGAAATGTTCACAATATCCTGTGCGTATTCCTCCTTTCCAGGCTGAAATGTTCACAATTTCTGATACATGTTCTTCCTTTCTAGTCTGACATGTTCACAACTATCCGGTACACGTTCTTCATGTTCAGTCTGACACAGATTCCTAACACACACACACACACACACACACACACACACACACACACACACACACACAAGAAATTAATAAAACTGTCATCCCACTACACTGATCAGCCAGCCACCACACGACATAGAGACTTCGATACTCCACATTACCGCTAACACAGCATAGACAGTTTTTGAACTCACAAACCAACTTCTAAGAAAACGAAGCGAAATCTATGCGGTCTTGCCATCCTAAATTAACAAACACAACAACAACAACGAAAGATTAAACTGAAAATCGAAAGTCAAGAATCAATTCTTCTCAATTATTTTTGACTAGTTGTTGTTCAGGAGGTAAAATTATTTCTCTTAAAAAAACTGAAGAAAGATTTTTACAAAC
>JAUUDY010501946.1:0-10621 GCA_032361765.1 Panulirus inflatus | reverse complement strand
TCTCTCTCTCTCTCTCTCTCTCTCTCTCTCTCTCTCTCTCTCTCTCTCTCTCTCTCTCTCTCTCTCTCTCCAGAGGCCTCTGGAATAATAAAAAAAAGAAAAAGCTTCTAGAAAACAGAGTTTCTTGGACGAAAACGCTTCTTGGACATTGTATTTCAGGTCTGGAACGAAGTTTTTGGGAGGCTAGAGTGTCTGGAAGAAAGAGGTTAATGAACACTGGAGTCCCCGAAGTGAAGGGAATTTCAGAACACTGGTGTCTAGGACGAAGTGATTTCTGGATTACTGGAACGTCTTGAACGAGGAGGCTTCCAGAACAATGGAGTGTCTGGAACGAAAAGGTTTCAGAAATGTCTAGCATGTAGAGGTTTATAAAACATCGGGGTGTATAGAGTAAAAAGTGTTCTATAACATGGATGTTTGGAATGAAGCGGTTTCAAAAACACTCGGGTATTGGGAACAAAGAGACTCCTTGGGCACTGGAATGTCAGGAATAAAAAAAAGTTTGTAGAATATTGTAGTGTCTCGAACGAAGAGGTTTCTTTAACTGGAATGCCTGGAATGAAATTTTTTCAAGAATTCTGAGTGCTTGGAGTGAAAAGGTTTCTAGAATACTTAAGTATCTGGAAAGAGGAGCTTTAAAGAACTTGGGTTGCCTGGAATGGTTGGGTCTCTAGACTGGTGAACTTCTGGAGGGTGATGTGTCTGGAACGATGGATTTTGTACAGCATTAGGCTGTCTGGATTAATGGGCTGCTTGCAAGCTGGGATGTCTGGAAGAATTAGTTCTCTGGAAGGATAGTGTGTAGTGTATCAAATGGTAAAACATCTTAAATAGGCATTGGTGTATTGTATTAAGATGCTCTCCCAGTGTTGTACCCTTTCCCACTAGATCCTACTCTTCAAAACCTTTTGAACTCTTGACATGAGCATAAGTATCTGGTGAATCGTCTTTACTAATTATGACATGGTTTCTTCTCTACCTTTACCCAAACATATGAATCACTTAAGACAGACAATTGATTTCAACCTGTCTAGATTCATCATTTTCCATCTAATTGTACCCAAAACCCAATTTCATTGCAGTCTTGTGATAATGTAAAGTTTTATCCATGCATCTCACACAGTAGTCATATAATTGTTTTTTTATGTAACAAGTACTCAAAAAAGAAAAATATTGCACTGCACTTTATTATGCCTAACCTTCTTGCAGTTGTTCATAGAGTTATCAGTCTCTGAGATGCTGAAAAAGCCTGTTTTTGTAGACATACTTATGCTTTTCTCCTGTTCATAAGATGACAGCAGCAGCCCTGATTCAGAGCTCCGGTTACCAATCAATGACATCGACTCGGGCAACTCCACCCAACACTCTCCTGATGGGGCCAAGTCTATGTCACCTCAGGCCACTGTTAATGGTATGTATGTGCTTTTGATGACATACTGTTTGATGCATATGGCACTTATAATTCTACTTTTAGTTTTAAGAGTTTGAGTACTATTGATAGGGAAAAGACTGTAACCTGTATTTCATCAAGCATACTCTGCATGATAGATTTATTATTGTTGATCTGTAGATGAAAACCTATCTTGTATCTTTTTAGGGTGATAATTTTATCGCTGGACATCTGAATCATTTGCAAGTTTGTGGTATGACTTGTGAATCCCAGAAAGATATCTAAGATTGTAAGCACATAGCATGCTGTTCCTTTAAGCAATGATGTTAGTTTGTCAGACCCACTTCTGAGTATGTCATATAACCAAAGACCTTATGTAATTAACTAACAACAGAATTCATCATTGTTCAAGTTAGGTGATGTATATAATTAACTGATTACAGTAATTTGATATGTTAGCTTTCTTGGGAATCTCATAACCCACCCAGCTTGGTTTGCTGTTGTGTTGAACCATTCTCGAGAATGTCAATTTGTTGATAATTTACTTACAGTGAAGAATTCTATTTCTTGGTTGGGATTCTTGTATTGAAAATGTTTACCAGTTGACATTAACAGAAAATTTTACTTTCTAGATTTTGTTGATAAAACTTACTTACTTTTTTCTTCCTTGGCTTTAATTCAAAGATAAATCATTTGTTACAATGTGTTCTTAAGGGAATTGTTTAAGTGCTGATATCTTGACTTCTTTCCAATATATATATATTTTTTGTTTTTTGGATGATTTTCATATGTTTCTTAATAATTCTTTTGTCTCACTTTGCACATAGTAATTTGTGTTTTATACAGTCATAAATTTCTTGCTAGACTCACTTTATTAAATTACTAAAATGTGCATACAGTAAGTGTAATGTGTTGTTATGAATTCTTTTCCTTGTATTTTACTCTTATATTGGTTATCTGTTGTGTTCTGTACTCAGGAGATTTTACATCCCAAGTTTTGCTCTTGATGGTGTGATATTCCCATTACCTTACAACTCTTTGTTTCTTTGCTGTCCATTTAGTACAATAATCTCCTGACCATTTTTCATTGTTATCAGATAATGGTTAACAGTGCCTTAATGGTCATCTGTGTTTTAATACAGTTTGTGCATTGTTCAAGCAAATGTTATAAGAACTTTATTAGAGTGAGTTTGTCATTGTCGCCACCTGTTTTAGTATCAATTTTTACTTACATTATAAATCTAGAACCCTTAGTTCTGTTTCATGAGTGTTGTATACTGTGAAACATTATATATGAATTATATACTGAGTTTACTATGTAACTTCATGAGTGGTTGCTGCTCCCACAGGGTCACTGTCACCCATGTCTCCTGGGTCAGGTGGCATGCCTTTCCCCCAGCTGGAGCTCCTTGAGGCTACCCATCGAGGGTTGTACCGCTTCATCCCACGACACCATGATGAGGTCGACATTGAAATTGGTGACCCAATCTATGTGCAAAAGGAGGCTGATGATCTCTGGTGTGAAGGTGCGTAGATAATATTCTCATTATGCTTATAATAAGTTAAAGTATTTAGCTTATCTCATGACGTTTATAAATACACTTTACCTTTACCTTTACTCTCTTATCCCAGGATCCCCTTTTATGGGCTTACACAGCACTTAGAAAGCTAGTCACATTTATTGGGCATTAAAGGAGCTCCATTTTTCATGCCAGTATAAAGTATTCTGTAGTTGTGAATAGAAAGGACAGTGTACAGGAGATTGATAGACAGAATCAGCAAATGTAGGCTGCTAGTTAGTTTTCTAAAAGATTTTGTAAAATATATCTAAACCATGAAGGTGTGAACTCACCTCTTTCCTCCGTTCAATAGGAGTGAACCTGCGGACGGGTCGACAGGGCATCTTTCCTGCTGCCCACGTCACAGATGTTGACTATTCAGACTTTGATCCTACGGTGCCAAAGGTGAAGAAGGAGCGCTACCTCCTTAACTACCTTGGCTCAATAGAAACCCTTTGTCACAAAGGCAACCAGGTATGCTATAACTGGAGGCTGAGAGAGGAAGGGGGAGCAAGAAGTGAGTGACTTTGCAAGTCCATATGTGTATGTGTGTGTTCGCATGTGTATAATTATCTGTCATAATTAACTCTGTGTATGTATGGTGAGGGAATTCTGTATCTGTAGAACCCAATCTTTTAACAACATATCTGTGCCTTTCAAATTGTTGAATATTCCATTGCCCATTATACTCACTATCTCTTCTTTGTTTGATTCTTTTGCTATCTTATTTGTTGCTGTAAAGGAATTTGTTCATATGTTTTCATGTTTTCCAATGTTGTTTTTTTTTCTTTATTATCCATTGCGTCCCTTAGTTTAATAACTACACTCTGTTTTAGAATACTTCTCAGTACCATCATGCCATTTATCAATACATCCGTTAAGGAACTTTTAAGTAATCATGATGTCCCTGTCATTATTCTTTTAATGAATGCCAAATGTTGTTTTTCAGTCCATGCACTTTTCACATTATAGGTACAACTGTATTGCCAGTCATTAAACTTTCTGAAGCAACTGTTTGTGTCCAGTTAAGAGAGAACACACTATTACTGTATACTTTGATTTTTATCTAACATATGTTACAAATATCTTCTGCATGCCTTTTTCATGTATTTGAAGGCTTTTACAATATTGACTAGTATGTAATATACCTACATCACAACCCTTCTAAAGTGTAGGGTTTAGCCCTCAAGAGGTCGGATGGGTTCATGTGGGATATTGTAGGTAATGGACTTGGACTTCCACATTTGTAATGTTAGAATTACAGGGTGTATGTCTTATCTGTTTAGGAATGCTAGGACTGAGAAAAGGGTTCAGAGACAGGGATAATTTTATAGTTACTGTATGTATATGAACAAATGTGTGCAGAAACTAGCAGTTATGACTGTTGGTGCAAGAGCTGTAAAAGAGGGGAAAGAGTAGTCCTATGACACTGCTGCAGGAGAGACCTGCCATTACTGGAGTTTCATTGCTCCTGCTGAATGGAATAAGCGTTGGCTGGGAAACTTAGTGTAACTACAGAAGGGATAAGGCGTAGTTAGGATTCTATGGTGCTGCTTCAGGAAGGAGGAGGCATTGCAGAGGTCATGTGGCACTAATGTAGAAGCAATGAGGTGTTTGTTAGAGTCTTGCGGTGCTACTACAGGAAAAAGAAGTGGTTGTCACTGAGGGTCGACCAGTGCTGCTGCAGAAGGAAGGAGGCATTGCCTGGTTCATATGGTACTTCTGTGAATCTCCCACAGGATACAGGCAAGAACACATTTATATGGTTCTGTCGCTGAAGGAAATGCTAAAGTCCATTTGCTGGCAAGAGATGATTCTAGTCATTTGGCTGAAGGTGGAGTAATGTGTGAGACCAAAGTGTTTCATGGCCACTGCCTTATGTAAGGCTAACTGACTATGCACATGATTCCACAGTTTTCCACCTGGTACCAAAGTCATTCTATGGATGCCACCAAGGCATGATTTACATGAACTGAATTTGTTGTTGCATGACACAAGGATATACGTATATCAAGTACAGTTGGAAACACCACACTACTCTGCTACATGCTATTTAAAGGCTCCAAAATGAACTACAATAAGAAGAGCTTTGAAGTAACAAACAGAACATGCTGCCTATATGTTATATAATGGTTATTAACCACAATTTCTTTGATATTTTCAAATATATAACATCTATATTTCTTAGTGTGTGAAACAGTTTAAGCCTCGGTTTTATTGTCATGTATGGTACAGTATTAGCTTTTACAGTTTGGGTAGAAGTTAAAACTTTAGTATTCACATAATCCATGATTTATGTTCTCTTCTGAACAGGTACTCTGTCAGGCAGTAAGAAAGATTGCTGGGGGTGAGGAGTCAGCTCAGCACCCACATCCCTGCATCCTGGAAGTGTCAGACCAAGGCATAAGGATGGTCGACAAGAGTAAACCTGCGGTTAGTAAAGTCACTCAACTTTATTCTGGGTAGTTTTTAATGATCATCTTTTTCTTCCTATTCTATATCTCAGCATCATATGCATTTAATGATATTACAGTTTAATAGCATTTACAATAGATATATGTGAAACATGACAGTAATAAAAAGATAAACTGACTTTCTTATTTTAATGGTAATTTATTGCTGATCATAAGGATGCCCTGGCTAAAGATAATAGATAATCCTGATGGATGATAAGAAATATAACAAGAATGCATACAAAAGCAAAGTACTTATACTGATTTGCAAAAGAGGGGTTAAAGTGTGAAATATGTTTGGGTAAAGAAATAGGCATCAAGAGTATAGATATTTGGGAAGCACTTTCGCATGGTTGGTAGAAGAGGAGCTGAAATGTCAGCAAGAATACTGAAAGAAAGTTAGACTGCTGAAGCTTCACGGACATTAATGAAAGGAAAAACTGGAATCAGTGGATGTGATGAGCATATCTCATGACTGAAGCAATCTTTGGCATCGTATTTCACATAAAGTGGGAGTGTTGCACAGAAGTAACTGATTCAGTAAAAGAAACTGATTAGATATTTATTGTGAGAAATGGAGAAGATTTATGAATTTAAAAGATGTTACGGGATTATGAAATGAATGGTTCAGATTGAAATATGGAATGATAAAAAGGTACAATTGTACCAAAAGCACTCCACTTCTGAGTTCTAACCTTTTTAATTCATACTCAAATCATCCTGTCCCACTCACCTGGTGCACCTCATGACTTTACTTTTGTTCACATTAGCTCTTTGAAACTGTCCCAAACTCTGGTACCAGCTTTTATTACTTTGGAATCTACCACCAATTTTGTCATCTACAGACAGTAATTGATTCATCTCCCTTGCCCCACCAGCCCATATCTACTGTATACCTGCTCCTGACTCAAAGACCATAGTTGACAAATTTTCCTGCATGACTAATTAATCTGAGGATATGATATTGTTTTCTCTTTCAGCCCAACCATGTGCCCTGTCATGACTACTTCTACCACCTGAAACATGTGTCCTTCTGCGCTTTCCACCCAAAGGACCACCGCTATTTTGGCTTCATCACCAAGCATCCGACAATCCAGCGTTTTGCTTGCCATGTCTTTAGGAGTAATGATAGCACCAGGCCTGTTGCAGAAGCTGTGGGGTAGGTGGTTCTAATGTACTGAATTGGAGTTACAGTCATAGTAGAAGTCTTATGGGACAATATTCATAAATTCCCGAAAAGAGAGTAACATCATATTTTTGGTCATCTTTGATTTAATAAGAGATCATTAAACTTTCAGGGTGTAAAGTACTAGGGATGAAGTTCTACACTCATAGCCCCCAGTCTTTTGAACATTTATACTATCATACAACTTTTTGAACATCTGGATTGTCAATTGTCTGCAATCACACTATCATCACTTATTCCATTAATGCACTAGTCTGGTATTGCAGAGGTGTTTCTTTACATCTTTTTAAACACTTTGCTTGATGTGACCTTTGATTAATTTTTCTTTTTATCTTTCAAAGAGCTGTTTACTATCAAAATTATCTCTCTTCCATGTCATATCCTATTGTAATGTGGATTAGTAGATTATCTGCCTCCTTACCAATCTTCAAACATGGGGTTCTAGTAGTAGGTTGTTTAGTGAGCCAGCACTTCAGTGGTTGTCATGTTGCACTCCTTTGACCCAGGTAGCTGTCTTTCTTACTGCCTCATCCACACGTGGACTACTGGCATTCTGTCTACAAACGTACAGTCTCTCCTTGTTACTCATAACACCTGACAACACTTAACCCCCATAGCTCCTTCTTCGTAACTCTACATTTGCATGCAGTGAGCACTGCTCGCTAGACCTGCCTTTGGCAAAATGGTAGAAGCATTAGATAGAAGTAGTCAGTTGGAGCATTAGGTAGACTCATTATGTATAAGTAGTCAGTTGGAAGATTAGGTAGGAGCCTCTGCAAACACAGTGCTAGAGTTGCCCTCCGTCAGTGACCTGTGAAGGGTAAGGCACTAAATGGCTAAGAAGCGGTACTGGAGTTCACGAGTTATGTAGATTCTGTTGTCATGGCCACCCCCATGAGGGAGTTCCAGTTGGAACAGGCATCAGAGATATAGATAGATAGATATGCTATGCTTGCTCACTACACAGCTATCACTAACCCTCCTAATACCCAGGCTGGTAGTACCAGTAATATACCTCTGTGGTCGGTGGCTACTACCCATTTATTTTTTCATATATAAACATACCAGAGTCCTTGAAAAATAAATTGAATTCAGTTATATTACATTTACTAAAGAACATCTTGATAATCCCACAGTAAATTAAGATTTTTATTATTTCAGTGAAATATGGTGAAATAATGGTCTAAGATAGATATTCAGTTCTCTAGAATTTTATTATTATTAAAATCAGACTTGCATAAGGTTCACAGACATATCTACTGTAAATGAATTCTTGCCCTTGGGGTGGATATTTGCCATTCTTATAATAATGTCTAGAAAACTATGTTTTCACCCTCAGGAAAGTCCTACTTTTTCTTTTTAGGAATTCACGCACTTAGGGATCATTTTGTATACCATTATCTTCATCTATATGTTCATTTTTTGTACCTCAGTCCATCCATCCATCTCTCATCCATCTATCTATCATTGGAAGCTACACTTTAACCTGCAAAATAACCTAGGTCATAACTTGAAAAGGCTCAATCTTATACTCCTAAGATTTTGTACAGTTATCAACATCTGAAAAAATTAATCGGTCTGTAACCCATAATTTCAGTTTGGATTTTGCCTCAGTTAGGCTCCTTATAAAAAAAGCTTAGCCAAGAACTTTGTGTGTCTCACAAACTGAAGAAAATTAAATCTTTGGTCATGGAATGTAATATACTACAAAGGTCCATTTATCCATCTGTCTGTCATATGTCCATTCATCCATTGTCACACTTTAGCTTTCATCTTGACCTTGGGCATAACTTGAAATGTCTAAATGAGGTTCTTATGAAACTTTACATGATGTATTTTTCCACGTCTAGTTTGGGCCTTCCTGGAGTTGGGGCCCATTATGACAAGGATTAACCTGTAACTTAACCTGGCTTGTAGGTTGAAGGAAAAGGTAATTTTTAACACCTTAACCATCTATTTCAGACGTGCTTTCCAAAGATTCTACCAGAAGTTCATTGAGACAGCCTACCCGATTGAAGACATTTACCTTGAATAGTGCCTGGGAGAGTGATTAACATTAGGAAAATATGTAAGCCCAGTGGATCAGGTGGAATTCACAGGACACATGCAGTAGTTCTGTTGGTTACAATCAGAGCAACTTGAGGGTCCTTATGCATGCTTTACAGAGCTTTTCTTTATTTGATAACACGTTGAAAAATCAAAATTTTTAATAGAGAAGATGACTAAGAATCATAGATGATTACCTAATAAATGCTACTGATTCAATTTCTGGAAACATGCATTACGACTTTCTGAAGGCAAGCTCAAACTGGTTGAATGAGTCAGAACTCTGGATATATTGTATCCAAAATGAGGTACAGTGTGATGGAAAGAGTATTGTTATGAAATACAATAAAGGAAAAATTTAAATGTTTCAAGAAATGGGAGATTCTGGGTTCCTAAATAATCCATTTAAGTTGAGACAAATGAAATGTAATTCAAACTTGAAGCTGAATGGATAATTAGCATTAATGCACAGGTATTAAAACACTCTTTATTGTTAACACATTTCCTGGATTGGAACTGTAAATTATGTTTTATACTGTACTCTGGGAATAATTTTGGCATGTAAATTGTGGAACTGTTCAAGCGCCTTTATCTTGGCAAAGGTCAGACAGATTTTTTCTATTCGTGAAATGAATTTTTCAGATGAAGGTAAATTATAAATATCTAAGGTACATTAGGTTTATTTTTGTTAGATTTTTTCATTGAGACACTGAATAGATTCAGATGACCAGCATCAAGGTAATTTCCCACTCAAATCATCATAAGCATGTTGTAAATATGTAATAAATCTTCAGTCGTTTTTTTTCACAAAATTTAAATTAAGAACTTTTTTTAGTGAAAAATTTAAGGAGATGTAGAAATTTATCAATCTTTTGTTGTTATTTTAATTAGAATTTGGAGCATTTAGTAGTAAAAATAGTAAAAATAAAGACAGAAGTTTTACTATATATATATTTACAATGAGATAAACATGACTTCATGAAACGCCGTTTCATGCAAATGGCTGCTGCCCCAAGAAGGTGGCCTTGTTATGGGGCGAGCGCACACACCCGGCCACTGTATGCGCTACTTAATCTCTCCTCCAACATATATTAATACTATTCACTCTTTCCTAAAACTTATTTTTACCATTTATTATTATCCTTAAGCACCCACATTAATTCAAGAAACCTCTATCATGTCTTAGAAGTATATATGGAATCACAAACTCAAGTGATTATAACTTCACTTGAGTCTTTTTGTCATTCTGATTTATTTAATTCATGTTTTCTATAATCAACTCCCAATAATTCTTCGTTCTGAGATCTAAATTAACTATATGGAAATGTGGCATACCTCTTTGAGCCATGTATTATGAAATGTATATCATGTGCACTGTCCGTCCATTGCTCATAGATAAGTTTATTTGATAATAGTTAAGTGAGCTTGTACAGCTTACACCTTCAAATATTAATACCTACTTTAATATACATAAATTTTGAGTATATAATGAACCAGCTAGATGTTTTAACAATTTTATTGAAATGGGTATTAGGATAACGTATCGAATATACTGGGTCGTAATAGATTTTAGAGATAAAAGAAGATTCGAAAGTATTGTTATATCAATATATTTTTTTTTTCATTGGTGAGTTCGCCAGCAAGTTGGAAAGCCAACTTTATTCACTACTGAATGCATATGGTGGCTATTTGACCACTTGTTGGAACACCTCTGGCTCGGTAGGAAGACATGGAAGGTAAACGTTCTATTGTCAAACCTTTTATTCTTATCATATTTAATCGGTAACATACACATTTTGATAGAAATTGTATGATGATTTTACTCAATGAAAGTTAAGGATGGTAAATATATTTTAAAATATTTGTAACTAGTTATTATTGAAGTGGTAAATTCTTATCGGAGTATTTTCTTCAATTTAGAAATTCAATGTTAGAAAAAAATTTGTTTACATACTGAAATGTCATTTTGAATCTGGCCTTATTTGTT
>JAUUDY010501835.1:0-10622 GCA_032361765.1 Panulirus inflatus | reverse complement strand
GCTTCGAACAAAAGTACGACGAAACACGTGATTTAAGCATTGCTTCGAACAAAAATACTCCTAAAACACGTGATCTAAGCATTGCTTCGAACAAAAATCCTCGAACTCTGAGCTTTCCCTAATGCCCAACATTGAACCACAGATCTGTGGGCTCTGACTGAGGGATATGGGTTTCATGGGAGCAAACCATCCTCAGATATATCCTCAGAAGGACATGATCCTATCCTATATGAAGAGGCGACAGGCGTGCCTGCGGCCAAGCCTCCCTCACACGACCCTACACACGCGGGTGGGGGGGTGTGGAGTAAGGTGGCACTGGGTGATTCATGACCCTGACGGATTCTGGCTGTGTTATCTGCGAGGGGTGCGGGTGTGTTTCCCCTGCGGATGTGCGCATTCGTCAGAGTGCGCTTGCGTCCGCCCACGTGCGCGAGCGCGTGTTTGTGCATAATTGCTGGTCATTATCTCTTTGTACAGTATGAGGATATGGTGCTCTACACATGTGTGTCCTCATCTAGGGAACTTCACATGCTCTCCTAAAACGTTTTAGGGATCCGCAGATTCATTGCTTATTGATTTCTACATATATGTATGAGCTTATACATATCCTTTTACGAGCGTACATATCTATACTTTAACCACATATCTAGTATACATACTTATACTTTAACCCCTCATACATACACGTATGAATTCGCACAAGAAAGTAGCGAACGAGTTGCAATTAGCGAAGCACTCAGTTAGCAGCTCAGCTAAGAACAAGAAGGATGTTAGCGTTTTATCTTTTGGTTCCATCTGCGATCCGAAGGTCGGCCAAGCCTATTCTCGTAGTGGTCAGGGTGTGAAATGAGACACTGTAGCCAACGCCCTCCCGTGAATACGTGAAATTCTTGAACCTTCCGATATTCTCTCTTCTTTTCTTGGTATAGTGTCTAATTCTTACCTGGCGAAAATCTGGTTCCTTTCATCAACAACCCAGTTTCGTATCTGGCTCGAAGATTCTCTTACAACTTTTGACAACCCTGTCGACTATAACCCTGCAAAGAGCTACTTTTCATCTCTTTGGAATGGACTGGTTTTACTTCACCTTTTCCCTTAAGTAAACTCTTTTTTCTCCTCTTAATATAATTACTCGTGTTTGTATAGAGTAATCCTTCAATGAGGGAAATGATGCACATCTAACTAGACGATTCATGAAACACCAGCGAAAGGGAATATGCGTCTTAATTAGTTTCCCTCCCTTTGCCTCAGGGAGAATACCTTTTTTAATCCACTTAACGATGCATTTTTTTACCTTACTCAAATGAAAATCTCTCGTTTATGCTCGACAGGAAGAAAGAGATAGGCCTTGAGCCTTTCACGGAGCCTAACTTAACTCACTTTTAAAGCATTGTACCTTAAAATAAATAAAAAAAAAATACAAGACCTTTGTCCTTACCTCTATTGATAGCGCTACCGGGGAAGGAAGACAAACCGGGAGACTGGCAACCTAAATTTCTTTGATCATTTGCAGGGGATGGGGTGAGACGCACCACCTCTGGAGGAGGAAGAAGCCCTACAAAGGGCTTCCGTCTGTGGGACGGAAGCTTCTCAACAGGGCGACCAGTCTACTCTAACACCTACGGCATATTCTGACGCCTTCGTGTATGTGTTTAAGGTTGATGATTATGGAGGCTACGCATTGCGTATGTTACATACGGGAATACACACCGAAGGGATATGAGTTCTACGTGAAATATAAAGTGAAAATGTAGAGAGTATATATGTGCATGGACAGAAAATAATCACTGACAAATGAGAGAAGTCATTTGCTAATTAAATAAAGCTGGATTAAAATGTATCAACTACCCTAAGGCTTTTTACCTACAACCGATGGCAAATGAGATGCGTACAATGTAAAAAAAAAAAAAAATCTAAATAATATGTTCCAATCCATTTAGTGAGCAGCCAACACCCTTTCAATAATATAACTGCCCAAACTCCTTCAGGATGATGATGATGTTCAATTTCCTATTCTAAAACTGAATCCAATTCCAAAGGGATTTCAAACAGCGTTCACATCTGCAATAGCATTTCTTTCTTTTACTTGGAGTTCAATCGGATATCTATAATATTTCTGGTCCCCTAGAGATGACCTCGTTTATGACCATCGGATCTACTAACTGTCGTTTATCATATAATTCTCAGTACCTCAAATCCACCTAATGAGATACTTTTTTTTTTTTTCTTTAGCTCTCATATGACACTGTCAGCGGAATGAGGCTGCCTGAGGGATATCAAATAATTTCATCAGTTCATCATTTGGTATACCCGACCTTCCCCCTCACTGGTAACTATAAATTTACGAATGCCATGAATTCAGGAAAGAAATAGAGAGATTTACGTAATGTAGAAGCATTCGCACAAGTTTCTGCTGAAGTGAAAGAGATTATTATTAAGTTAATAACACAGTGTAACTGTTCTTTTTTTTTTTCTTTTTCCTTCCAGCCTTTGGGTTTTTTTTACCTGAATTAAAGGATCAATCATTAATTAGTGTCCCTTGATGTTACGAGAATATCATTCAATGTTCTGGTTATCCTGATTCTGAAGGGAGAAACGAGTCAGATTATACACCAGTTAATGAAGAAGTCCCCGATATATTAACTTGGACCTGCCCCTCACTCATTTTTTTCGGAAAAGCTTAAAGATTGAGAAGATTTTGAACGTTTTCGACAAAGCTTAAAGATTTAGAATATTTCAAACGTTTTCGAAAAAGCTTAAAAGATTTAGAAGACTTTGAACGTTTTCGAAAAAGCTTAAAGATTTAGAATATTTCAAACGTTTTCGAAAAAACTTAAAAGATTTAGAAGACTTTGAACGTTTTCGAAAAAGCTTAAAGATTTAGAAGCATACTTTGAACGCGGGGTACCTAGCAATGATTTATTTAGAATCAGGTTTTGAACGCAGGATATTTGGCAGAGATTCATTTAGAATTAGGTTCTAAACGCAGGATATTTCGTTATGATTCATGTACTGTCTACCTAAACACGAAATATATCAAACTGGTTTAGTTCAAGTGACTGACGATACACTAAGTTACAAGGGCCTTCCTCTACTGCTTCAGGGGAATTCGATTCTAACATCGACTGAACTTAGATTAATTGAAATTACAGTCAATCTAATTCCCTATAACCTGTTCATCTATGCTAAAACTTACAGCCGGAATATCAAAACACTGATGCACGCTTAACTCCTTTTTTGCTACTTATTCTAAACATCTAGTTGATCTTATAACTTGGAAAATATGAGGAATGAAAATATCTGCCGAATGAGACATAAGAGTAAGAAAAGGAAGGAATACTCTTAAGGTATCATATCCCACATAACAGCAAGAAAGGAATATACTTAAGGTATCATATCCTATATAAGACCAAGATAAGGAAGGAATTTTCTCAAGGTATCATATCCGATGACAATGGAAAACCCACTGTCGACGCTGGGAAGACTTAGATCGGTAACCCATCAGTATTACAATACAGAACTCCACTTGGAAGCAAACACAGCCAGTGGGTATAAATGCACGATCATTACCAATAAGCTTTTATAATAGTATTCCTGTGAAGGTTATGATACAGCGAAGAAGACGGATGTCCATGTGTGTATATATATACTTCGCTGCTCATACGTAGGTTCTGAAACGATATCCCACACATGTAATAATCAGAGGCGACCTCACTCGCTTATTTACTTCGTTTGAGTCTGCAGGGACCTCTTTTTTGAGTCACGCACTTCTTATAGGGGCAATATTTTTGAGGTTCATTAAAACACTTCTTGGACGAGAAGTATTTACGGTGGCAATAGAACTCGCGTTAACAAGGGCGTTATTAAAAAACTTTCCAGGTTCATAAAGCATTAATGAGAATCCGAACGCAATAAAAACGTATAGGATACCCGAAAAGCAAAGATGGAGTCTCCCCACTCAAACCTATATGGGGAAGGGGGTATAGACTCTTTGATTCGAATCACGAGCATCGTCAGCGTAGGTTTGGCTTCACGACCTGGTAAAGTGCGAGGGTGGAACACGTGTTTATTGTGGGATTGTGTTAATTTCAACGCTGCACTGAAAATTCGTGATTTGCCGGAGTGCTTAAGAATTAGATTTTTAGAGGCATTTTTGCATAAGTGTTAAATATACAGTAATATTTGACATCGAAGTAGCTATAACACTGTTTTTTCCGAGTGCAAACACATTGTAATAATCGTAACAAAAGAGCTTATTTCATTTTCTATATTTGATAAGGATATCAGTATAAGCCAATAGACTCCGTGCCCAGATAAACAGGCAAATGGACTTCGTATCCAGACAATGGGGGAAAAAGGACTCCATGTCCAGACATGGAAGCCAATGGACACCTGGTCCAAATAACAGGCCCACTGAACATCATGAGTAGACACGGAGACTAATGGATCCCATGTCCAGACACGGAGACCAATGGACTCCCGTGTCCAGATACATTAGCGAATGGCCTCTGTATCAAGGTCAATGGAATCCGTTCCCAGACAAGAAGGCCGAGGGATTCCGTGTCCGGACATGGAGGCTAATGGACATGGAGTTATGTTTAGCTTTAACAAGGATGTCATCTTGATAATCGTTAGTGAGGCTCTGACAGGTATAAACGGATAAGCAAATGTTAAGAAACACTTTAAATCCCATTTTCATATCCATTTGCAGTATTCAGTTTTCTTTCACCCTCATCAGTCACCTTCGGCAGTATATAAGTATGAGGAATCCTTAAGAGTCAAATAAATATCATTACACTGTGAAATCCTTTGAGTCAAATAGATTAACTAAACTGACAATTACCTTCTTGAAGTACTGGAGCGAGGACGGGTACAGAGTACAATATCTTATGCTGAGCAATGCAATGAAATTTATGTGCCTCGCGCGCCCTTACGCTAAATAGACTCTCCATTACACTGACGTGTAGCGATGTGGAGCGGTGGTGGTTGTCTCTCTACGTTCCTAAGACTGAGAACTGGCCCTCATAAGACAAAGGCCCATGCCAGGTACAGAGCTGGGGTACACTTTCAAAAAAAAATACAACAACCTTTAACGTAAATTCGGGTATCTTCGGAAGACCAATTCTATTTACGATTTTTCCTTTGGGCTTACAGATACCTGTGGCATTAATGATAATCCCGATTGAAACACAACGACCGTAGATCCCCAACTCTATATGCTTTTCTGAAATTGAAATATAATGATAATGTTCCAAGATGCTTATCAAATCATGAAGGTATATAACTCCAAAAGAAAAGTCTGCTTTCTTCCCTTCACTTGAGTAATAATTCCTTTGAGTGAATAGTATGTTACTTAAGTGACATGAGCTCTATTGTTAGTGTTGTTGTACTGTTGGTATGGCTCTTACAACATGGTGTCATCTTCCACTCGGGTATGATGGATGTGTGTGTGTGTGTGTGTGTGTGTGTGTGTGTGTGTGTGTGTGTGTGTGTGTGTGTGTAGGGCCACTGGTTCAAGGGGATGCAGTCATTAACCTCCTGATGTTGTACTCTTCCTCGTGGACTAACGTAATCAACAGTCACCCGCCAAAGCATTTACGAACATCATCTTGACTTGCGTCATGCACAAACACGACAGAATTGCAGAGGTGCACGGCGAACAAGCAGTCATGTAAACACCTTCGGGTCATTGGCTGAACCTCCTCGTCTGCATATACCACAAGAAGAATCATCCTTGCAACAAGTCTGGGCCGTCGGATTGATATTTACTCATTTCTCCTAGTAATTTTCCTCCAGTGACATTTCTTTCCATCATCACTTCGTCTGGTCCAAGAAGGCCTACTCAGAGACCTCTGACGACGGACCCAGAAACGGGAATAGCGAGGTTAGCCTTGAGTCCCAAACCTTCAAATATAGCAGCGACTCGAGGACAAGGAGACGCCAATACAAGTTTGCTATGGAGTTTAGTTTCCTCCTACACACGCCTTAATGACTTCGTGTCCCGCTGTTTCTCATACGCTCGACGTGCCTCATCTGACCTTCTTTTCAGCTACCTTAGGAGTCTCTAGTTTCGTTTAGACTCGTTTTCGTTTTCACTGAAATATCGATTCGTCCTCGTTAAACAGGAGCAACAAGAGCATAGACAGTTTGAGGTGAGAGTGGGCAGAGGGACAATGGAACTCTTAATACAAGTCTGCCACGCTGGCATTGACGATCTCGCTGCCAAGGAGTGGGAAATTCGAGGCATTAGAACACAGGAAATACCAGTTTATGGGAGGAGTTCTCTTCTCTTCGTCCAAGTGGACATAGAGGACTTTGCCTTGGGAGGAACATGGTAGAGTATGATGCCATATCAAGGACACTCATCTCCATCTCCAGGATTCAGTGATGGTTGGTGAAGAGATACTTCACCACCCCAAATCCTCAGGCGGACTGTATGAGGTGTAACATAACTGAAGATGATTTTCTTTACCATTAAAAATCTTCAGGAGGACAGTGAGTAAAGGCATGATGACTGCTAACTGCTTTATCCATCATCAGCAAACTTAAGAGGTGACAATATGAGGGCGCCACGACTTCTGTCGACTCCGTCCATCACCAGACGTATCTTCAAGTCTCATTCTACATGAATTCACAATTAGTACACCCACGCCTCAAGCGAGACACACGATCTGACCTTTCACCTCACCCACCTCTTGCCACAGGCTGTTCACCGGGTCAAAGAACCTCGAGCGTAGGTCGCGTGCTACGTACGAATTCCTTGACAATATTCGCAGATTGGTCGACACTGTGGTCTATCCTGGCGAGACAGAGGAATGACTGGTTCCTTTGGAGGGCCATGAGTTTGTCCCAGGAGAGACAGACGGGTGGATGTCGTGGTGGAGACGTGATTCTGTCCGAAAAAAGACAGACGAGTGGATGTGTTGGTGGAGACGTGACTCTGTCCCAAGAAAAGACAGACTAGTGGATGTGGCGGTGGAGCGACACGAGTCTGTCTCAGGAGAGACAGATGGGTAGATGAGGTGATGGAATGACATGAGTCTGTCCCAGTAGAAAGGGGAATCTGTCCCAGGGGAGACAGATGAGCGGATGGAGTGGTGGAAGGACGCGAGACTGACCAGAGCGAGACAGGAGAGGATGTGTATCCTTGACCTTTCCTTACTATTGACTCTAGCCGATTGTTGGCTCAGGCTGGGCAGTCAACTTCCGAAAAGAATTCCACTAGTCAATGTTTTTCATTATTTTTTCCTTCCGTTATCTCTTAATTTTCGATCTTTATTTTTTTATGTCAGCTGAGACGGCACGGGCAGGTGAGGCCCTAAACAAGGCCATCCCACTTTAACGACCAACTCCTGGGGTGGATGAACAGCTGGGTTGACTGTGGACCGACTGCCGTAACCAGGATTCGAACATATGAACTCAAGCCTGGGTAGCCTGTGAATGCGTCACGGTCAGGAACGCTAACCGCTACACCATGTTGCTAAATAGTACAGCATTCTTTCAAGAGGAATCCATAGCTTCGTACAAACAGACTCGAACGGACCCAAAAATCGGTTGCTGTTTATATTCCTTAGTGTTTGCTCACCCGAGACCATACGTCATATCCTAACTCCCTCGGCCAAAAATATCTTGCTTACAACTTTAAAAAGCTCCACGATTATTCAACTATATCTGCATACAGCATCTGGCTTGTCTACCAAATGTTTCTCATTCGTTTAAGATTAAAGTTCGAATTAGAAATTAAAAATCAAGAAATATTTTTCCCTTGTGCAAATTTAAACCGCAGTCGTCCGCTGCAGACATGGGCAGATTAAACTTGGAGAGGACATATATTCCATGGTATTTCCTCCTATTATCTAGCGACTAGGCATAATCTCCCAGTTGGGAAGAAAGAGCTACTGAATAAACTTCTCTTAAAAAAAAAGAAAAGAATATCTAGCTCAAGGAAAATGATCTGCATCTCTCTCTTCCCCTTGGAGAAAGCACCTCGATTCTACTCGCGATTTGAGTTGAGGACAATGTCTTCCGTCTATGACTAAGATTTAAATCTGATAATTTATATTAAGAGTGTTGGTAAAGGTAAAACTCCCTCCCCGTACAGTACAAATAGGTAATTATAACCCCAGGTCGTACGTGGCAAACACACACACACACACACACACACACACACACACACACACACACACACACACACACACACCTATTAGGGAGGTACTTCCGCAACGATACTGTGGAGGTTTGAGACGTCGATGCAGTGAGCCAGCTCTAAAAATGGGCTGTCAGCTTTACATCTCTGGCACAGGATGCTGCTGTTTCTCTATGCCTCATGTGCCCTAGTTCGGCCCTCTTACTGCACGTCATCCCTTGTATACCACAGATTTCCCATTCTCTCCGTCCCATGCATGGCTCTCACACCCCTGCATGTTTAGGGCCCTATAACTCAAAGGCTTCATTCACTTCATCCTTCTATTTCCTTCTCGGTCCTACCCCTCCACTTTGCTCCCTCAGCTTATGACATAAACATGTACATCCCCTCCGTAGGTTCAAACCACTAAGCACAACTCATTCAGCTCTCGCAATCCTATTCTGCTTACTGTCATTCTTATCTCTAACAATATACTTCCTGACACGATTCGCTTTCATCACACAATGTCCGCAAGCATTTGGTATACAACACATCATTGTCTGTGGACGAAAGCAAGGACACAATCTCGGCAAAGAACTCCATCCTGCCCCTTATACTGAGAGTAAATCAGCTCTGAAGCTGCCGAGGCCTCTTGAGAAGAGGTACCGGGATTATATAACTATATCACACACGTAACTGATTTCAAATGCAAAATCAAGACGGCACACACGACCACAATATATGGAAAAAACAAAAAAACCTGTTCACATAATCATTTGATACGTATTTCATGATTGACGTAATTACGATATGAATATCAATTCATGTGCATGCCTGGTTATGAGACATTATAGTACCAAGCCTGAATTGATTGTATCAGGCATAATTAGTTCTGATTAGGGTTGATTCGGGGCTAATCTATTTCAGTCTAGTTTAAGCCAAGTTTCTCTAGACTATATCAGACTATGATGAGTTTACCCTCAGTACGATTTGCTTAGGTTAACTTTCGTTTAGTTAAGTTTACCGTCTACAGAAACCTTACCATAATTCTTTTGAAACTAAACGTCTCTTTTGACTTGAATTTGGTCTAAAGCAAACTACACTGGTCTATTCGCTCGTCTCACACGAGGACTCAGAAGTCTCTCGTCTCTCTATGCATTTCCCTCCATCAGTGAGAGAATCATTAGACACAGATCCGAATTTTCAACTCCCTTACCACATTATCAACATATCTAAAGCGTTCAGAGTCTACATCTTCTTCCATATACACACACAATACATTCGAACTGTCCTTACATTCATTTATGATACAGGATTCTGAATTCCGTCTCATAAAGTCTTTAGCCACCATCGTGTGCAGAGTACCTGAGCCAGCCAGTCCTCCCATTAGGAATAAATCAACAGGGGAGGCCAGCGCCTCCGAGCCTTCCACTCCCTCAAGCGCCTTCTCAGTACACCTGTTCATCTCATCTTGAGTGTGGAACCTCCCGCATTGGAGAGGGACACAGCACTCCCACACACGAGACGAGGGTGAGTGGATTACTTCTCAAACAGAGCAAAAGAACCTCTCTCTTCCCTGCTGGACTAATATGATCTCTCGTAAGACATTTCTTCCACCCTCCTTTTAATTTCCTCTCACAGGAGCACGCTCGTCGCTCTTCCTGTCACCCGCCTCCATTCATATATCATGTGCCTCTCAGAAGCCGCTAGCATCGTAAGGCTGATGGCCCTCACCCTGGCTGACTTCTCGCACAACTTTGCGTCATGTGACTGTCTTCCCCCTCCTCACTACCTCACTGCATCTATCGATATTCATTTCTCTGCTATCTTACAAAGTACCGTCGCACGTCTTTCCCACCAACTACGACCCGGAACGTTTAAAAAGGCAGGTTTTTCTGCTTCCTCTTCATTTCTTTCCCCTTTCATAATCCTCTCTATGTTTCAATTAAGGCCTGGTCTTGATGTGGAGTCTTATATTTGAGTGGAGCCTCCATCGTAAAAGAAAACAAATAATGCTTCCTGTACGTCACTGATGGTGAACAAATGGAAAATGGATGACATAGGAGCATCGGCGCCAGAGATTTGTCGTGCCTTGGAAAGACAAATGGTCATACTGCTAATTCTGTATGCCAGTATGACGGAAAATTAATCATTTCTTAATCGGAAATAGATATGAGCGATAATTACTGATGAATATCGAAGCGTTCGTGCAGTTGTAACAAGCGTAGAGAGAGGGAAGTGATAGCCACACACTTGCTGTATAAATGGCATTAGATTCACCTGCATTCAGATTCAATTCTATTACTAATACCTGCAACTTCGAGAGAATACTTCGTGTCTATAATACTCCTTGCTATAAAATCACACCGCGTGTGTACCATGGCGTGTGGAAGCAATGAAGGAATTGACAATTGAAAAGAAGGAAATCCTAAGGTCTCTGAGTAAAAAGAGTGCAGGGAGAAAAGAGAGAAAGACACACTCGACGGACAGAAACATT